>JAFBJS010055256.1:0-24438 GCA_016785265.1 Paraplagusia blochii | reverse complement strand
GAACACCCCCCCCACAAATGAAAAAAAAAAAAAAAAAAGAAATGCCCCTGGATGATATGATAGGTGTCATCTTGAGGTTTTTGTTCTTTTATAAGAACAACAAAAAAAAAACCCTCAATGTCCTGGTCCTAAATTTGATTTGCTGTCATTTATGAAGCTCTGTTTTTCTCTCTCTGTTCTTTCAAGGGCAGGAGCAGAAGAAAGACAGGTTGACAGCTCATTATGTTTAGTGCAATAAAAGCTTATTACCAATATGTGCCATAAATCCCCATAAAACCAAAGATGGACAGATGTTGGCGACAAACATCTGAAAGTCAAACCAAACTGTTGCTTTAAAACTTGTTCAGTGTGACAGTAATGGAATAAAAACGAAAAAATCTCTACGTGGAAGTATTTTGTGTTCTGGAAATAACTTTCCAACATCAGCACGATGAATTGAATATCTCCATTATCTACAGTAAGAATGAAGGAATGCTATGTTTGGATGAGAGAGAAAGACCTTTAGAAAGAGGAAGGGAGTTGCAAGATGGCTTTTATTCAACTGGTATAAATGGTAGCATGTAGCAGTTTTAACCACACTGTGTGACTTCACCTTTTGTCAAGTTATCCAAATAGTTCGGGGGAAAATGATAAGAGTCATGTAAGAACCCTCTGGTCATTTTATACTACAACTCCTACAACAACAACTAGCATCGTTATTATGTTATTTTTCTGGTGTTATGTTCAGTGCACTTCAAATAATGAGATTAATTTATAGACAAACAGTCAGTAGCATGAACAGCTGCTGCCCTTTGATTCTGTGACATTTCATTAGAACAATATATACATATAGAATAGTAATATTAATTAGCCTATTTACTTGCCAGCCCGGTACTTGAGGGTAGAGATAACATCAAGGGCATCAGATAATGTTGGAACTGATCATTTTAATGAGGCCACAGACCTTTAACGAACCGGAAGATTGTGCGGGGGCAGGGCTGACCTGTAGAGTAGCAGTAGAAGAACGGGCAGGAAATCTGATTGTTGACCATTACCATCAGCTGCAGGCTCTGGCCTGCCAAGCCCAGAATAGTAACACTCGGAGTCTCGCCGTACACCAAGCCTTTGAGATAAAATGGCTGCCTCTCGTTCAGGTTCCTCACACAGAGTTCCACTTTCTACTGTTTGATTTGGCCCGGGTCCTGAGGATTGTTTGAGAATCCTCTGTCTGGGCGGAGTGTTTCCACTGTGAAGTTCACTTACCACAAAATGGATGTGAGCATAGGGGCTAGAGTGAAACCAGCACACGCATACTGACACGCATCCTCAGGGATTTTGTGCACTGTGCCAGGTAGGGCAAACACACACACACATACACACACTTTTCAAGCATGCGCAATGAGACACACACACACACACACACACACACGTACGTATGCACAAACAGGCGCCTCAGGCTGACATACATAGAGGCGGTTGAGATGAGAACGAGCAGAGAGAGAACGAGAAGGAAGCCAAAAAATACTAGAGCAGACAGCCGGTGTATGAGGGAGGCGTTGCTTTTGCCTTTGACTGACTGATGTAAAATATAGCTTTGAGAAAAGTTTCATTTTAAATTTTATACACCAAAGCATCTCAATCTTATAGAATATATAGAACATCTCAATGGCTACGCTTTTATAAGTTTCCGCATAAATGAAATGCTCAGTCAACAGCAAACGCTGATAGACACAATTGGTTAAAAAGGGACTGAAGAACATTGATAAACACTTTGCATCCTTTTGGGCCAAATCTGGAAATCAAATAATGATATATTAATTATTGTTATTGTTATTTATTTTATATTTAATTGTTTGTTCAGTGCCAAGACAGGCAAGTGTAGTTGGCGACCTCTGCTATAGACTGAATGATATTGTTGCGGAGATATTGGCAGAGTTCTCACAGTCATGAAAAATCTGGAATGAATGTGGAGTTTAAAATGTTTATTTTTTTTTAAGTTCTGGAAAAGGCTCAAGAAAATAATATTTTATTTCAGATGGGGAGTCAAGTAATTACATCCATTAGATTGATTATTCAAATAAAATACCACGTACCGTAGTAAAACGTGAATTGCTGTTGGCCGTCGTGAAGCTTGCACAATTACATGCATTTCACCATGCATTTCAAATATATACCTTACTTAGTGTTATAGTGATTGGTTGGGTTGAGATGAAATGAATTATTTCAGTTTTAGAAATTCAGTAAACTAAAATCACTGGTTAAAAATTGTGAGAACGGGCGGGGGTATGGACCACTCTATGAAGCTGAATTTCTATCTATCACCTTTATTTTTATCATGTGCAGTAAAACTGGTTAAATTATATTTGCAACCCTTATACCATGTTATCTGGTCTCACTTTTCTTTTATCACATTCTATAATTGGCTTCTGACAGGTTCATGTTGAGAGAATTTGCAGCACCAGTATCTGTTCTGACAAACACTCACAGACCTGCAGGCACACACACACACACACACACACACACACTGGTCTCTGTTTTAGATCAAGCTTTCTCCAAACCATTTCATACGTGAGTGAACATGTCATGTTTCTCAGGTGAGGGAAATTGACCTTAAGACATTTCTACATCGTCACTAGGACACAGTTTAGCCTTCTCAACTTGTGCACACACTAATCTATTATCTGTCGTCATTTGCTCACCTACGCTTACCAGTGCAAACCGGTAGATCTTGTCAAAAATTTAAAATGTGATATTATTTAATGATTTTAAAGAACACAGAAACTTCCCCAGATCTGTTACTAAAATGTATTATTTGGTGGTAAAGAAATTGAGGATATATATATATATATATATATATATATATCCCCTCAAAAAATATCAATTTTATCCACATGTTCTATTACATATAAATAAAACCATTAATACATATAAATGTCAATATATAAAATAATACAACTTTATAACTTATAAGTTTTGAAAGATTATTCTTACCAGAAGCTCAAACAGTAAGATGAAATGATAAAATTGGAAACAATTTTAGATTTTAATTGAATATACATTAAGTATCATATGTATGTATGTATGTATGTATGTATATGTGTGTATATATATATATTTATATATATATATATACCGGGACATTTATTTGTATTACTTATTTTAAAGATGTAATATAAACTTTAATTTCTCCCTCTGTCAACAGAATGCAAATTAGATTCATTTTGTATGCTCTTATACAGTAATCTGGTAATTCTTAAACTTTCTGGCTGTTTAAAAACTTTTTTTGTATTTTTATTCAACTTTCTTGGCTGGATCTAATTAAACTGTTTTGATCAAACTAAATATAACTTGAAGAAAATAAAGTAACACACGGCCAACCTTGCCATGTCTTGAATTAGAAAAAATGTAAAAATGACAGATGAATAAATGTCTACATCCACAAAAATATTTTTCTTTCAAAAGCAATCTCTAACTATTGGCTCATACACATTAAGATTTTACCCATCAAATTCATGCTTCTTTGATTGATGGTCGATGAAAGTTCTCAAATATCAGTTTTTATGTTGAAGGTTAAATGATTAAGTTAGGCTCTAGAAAGGGTTGTTTCATCTTAGTGGGTGAATTGTACCTTTGAGACACAACCTATGACACACTTATAATTCCTTTTGTGAACAATACCCAGAAGATTTCCCCTGCAACAACTGGGCCCACACATAAGAGTCATGTGACCAAAACCACTCTCATGATGACTGTAATGACCCATCAATACCCACCCAACGACTAGTATCACACTTCTCCGGTGACCCCGGGTCCACTCCATTCCTGTTGTCTTTTTGCTATTCAGTCTTGTCTGAAGTGTCTAGATTCAGAAGTTGGAGGGAGATAACGTCCCAGGGATGCCTGTCCCCTCATCCACCCAAATCCGCCTGCTCTTTTTCTTTTCTTTTTTTCTCCAGAGTGAACTTCAAGTAGATGAATTGTACAAGGGAGAGACACCAATGACTTTTATAGTTTGAAAAATTAAATTAAATTAAAGTTATAACAAAGAAAACACTGCAATGTTTTTAGTGTCTTTTCAACCATTCCAAAATTAATTTAATACAAGGTTATACAGATGACAAAACATGATAAGCTGTTCACATGTCAACCTGAGAGACTTGTCACTTGTTATAGGTCTTATTTTTATTAATATTAAGCTCAGGCCTTAGAATATAGAATATATTATTCTTTTACTAAGTATTTCTAAAAATACTATGCACCATTAATTCATTTTTACAGCTTAAAATATTATGTTGTGCATAATTTAGTTATGTGTTGTATTAAAACCCTTGGTGTTTATAATGAGGCTAAATACGTAGATGGAGAATATTGATGGTAAATGTTTGGTGAGTGACTGGATCTACCTGAACATCAGGTAGATCTCCGTGTTTGGCATTACAATTTGAAGTTGTTGATTCTTGAACTTCATAGTTTTGTCTGAATTAAAATTTAAATTGTTTTGAAAAAAGATCTAATTACTGCCTGTGATCTTTGTTACATTTTGAATGTGTTCTTTTAATTTGAAGGAGCCTTCTTTGTGTTCTTGTAGCGTCACGCAGCACTGATGAAATGTGATGTAGAAATACCAAATATCTGATTCCTAATGGTATGCAGATGACAGGGTTGGATAATAACAAGCCAGAAATGGAGATGAATTTTACAAAATATCTAGCAACCATTACCAGTACACTGCCCAGAGGGGGCAGTGTGCCACTGTGTGGGGGATGCTGAGAGGGAGGGCGTCACTGTAGAGGTACTGCAACATTTATCCCCTCTTACATCACCTCTCCTCCTGACAAAGTGCACTGAGCCCTTCTGGGGCATACTAATTTGCCTGATGTGTATTAGCTCCCCATATCTGCCATTCAACAAGATGACAGTAATTTGGCAGAAAGGTGGAAACAAGGGTAGAATGAACCCACATATCCAGTCAGCGCCGGTGCTGGCAGAGCTGCAGCTCTGTTTCTGGTGAAGACGAGCTGTAAGGGAGGACTAGAGAGGACAGTGCGTTAACGTGTCTGAGAATACGCTGAAGGCCATTCATTAAAAGCATAATTGTTACAAAGTGTGAAAATACCCACACTTTAAGACCATTCTCAGTCCTAAAGTTCTCCCCTGGTGGACATAAATAGAACCTACATCATTACTGGGTTAGATCCTGAGACGTCTTTAATTCATCAACCCAGTTGTTAAGCCTTTTGTAGCCACAGTTTCCGAGACCATGTATTTTGAAATTCTTTAGAAATGTTTTTTCAGACGCTGTGAAATATTTTAATGTTATCAGTGGCAGGATATGTGTTTGTTAATCACAATTAATCTGCAGTTAGTTGGTTAGTCAGGGTTGGTCTACACCTAAACTCAAAATTTCTAGATACCGCAGAATATAATTTAAGCTTACTACTCACATGTGGGATTAACCCATAAAAGGACAATATGATGAAAATAGGTAAACTGTTTATGATACAAGTATATATGATACATTTCTTATAAATTGCGGTGACCAAAAACTCTTAACAGATACTAGTAACTACGTGCTTGCTCAGTGTTTGTTCCCACAATGACCCACATTGACCCAAATCGGTTATTGCAAATGTCACGTTCAGCCTCTATTTGAACACCCCTTTGTCACTAAAGTACTCCTGGTGATCCATGGTATCCTCCCATCAGTTTCAACGCTTCACTAAAGAATGGTGAAAAGACGTTTAACTCAAGGAGGTGTCCTCGAGTCAGAACACACCATGTTGTCTCTCCATGGGCTTACCGTTAGGCGCGATGCCTCTCTGAGACTTTACCGTCATGCCTGCTGCCGGGGCCATTACCAACCTGATTTATTCTGCGCACTGCTGCGAACACATCCATATGGGAGCTACCTGGAAAAAACTGATTTAGGCAAAGGATCAATTTCCATCTGATGGTTCTATTCGCCTGTATTCCTGCCCGCTTGGAACAAGTGTTGCAGGAAATGTGGGATGAGATCTCATTTTCCGCATGAATCCATCACATGCAGAACAGGTCGGCATGATATAGTATCATTATCCTACATCAGCCGTCTAATTTTAGTCATGCTTCTCTTCCGGAAATATGGATCCTGTCTTTTGCTCGGCTGCTCTGTGTTCGCTCTTAACAAACACAATTTTAGTCTTTAGTGCCATCTGTTTACGTCATTTTTATTTTATTGTGTTTGCAGAAAACACAAGGTGAGATAGTTGAAGTTCATAATGTAGCTTTTTGACCTCTTTATATCTCTGTAAACCAATACTCTACCTGTGATGTTGTCTTCCATCACTGCCCCTCCCATCTGCACTGCCAACTTTAAGTTCTAGCTCTACTCGGTTGGGAGAAAACCTGAGCCAAAATGTCGGGGTTTATTTTCACTCCCAGGAACATGACAAATGAAGAATAGGAAAAAAGAGAAAACCTTCCAGGCAGCAGCAAAAGCTCTGAAACCTCAGAGAGCCCGCTGCAACCAATCTGCGTTTCGCAGACATGCAGCAGTGCACTGTGGGAAGCCGAGGTGGCGCTCTGTTGTGTTTCTGGAGGACAGGGAGAGAATGAGAGAAAATGGTAGAAAATGAAGTTGGCGGGCTATGGAGTATTGTTCCCTCCTGCTCGTGGTAATGAACAGGCTCTCGGAGCAGACCGGGGAAATTGGTCCCCGGTGGAGCCCCCGAGCCTTCTCCTCCTCATCTGTCAGGTGTGTTCACACATGGAAACACACATAATCGCGGACATGTGCACAAAGGTGTCAGGGGTGGGCCCAGCGTGCGTCTACTGTGTTGCGGGTAGCAGAGTGGTGGTCTTTTCTCAGCCCTGTGTCTGTGTTTTAGGAGATGCCCGAGGCGTCTTCACATTCAATTACACTGTCCTCACAGTAGCCTTGTCCTACCAACAGATGGAGACGGATGATACACAGCTCCCCTTATTAGGGACTCCAGTCAAACGTCAGATTCCCAATGCAGTGTTCCACTTATGCTTACAGACAGGACATAAAAAAAATAAAACAGTTTGTCTTGGGGATCACAAACCTTTTCAAAACTGAGGTCCACTTCAAGGGCGCTTGGTAACTCAAAGAGCTGCGCCTTTGATACAGACTTCGCATACAATGTAATAATAATAATTTGTTCTAAGACGATGAGCTACAACAGACACTCTTCTTGTCATCGTTACTGCCTTCATTAGAATTTCACTGCAAGTAAAACAGCTCAGTGACATTGCAATTATTGTTATTATTATCATTAGTAGCAGTAGGTACCAAGTAGTACCTGAGACTTGAGGTACTGTAGGCAGAAGGGAGAAAAATATGCCTCCTAGTGGCCCTCAGATCATGCCCATTACCTCTCTTCCCATTTCAGCATGACAAACATTAGGTCCTCGTTACCAAAGACTGGACCCTAAACAAGACCTCCTCACAACAAGTATGGATCAACCTCCAGGCCCTTGTTATTGGAGCAACACAATGAGCAGTACCCAGTTGTGTTGCACTGTGTGTTTGCAGTACTTTCCTTTATTTTCCATCATCCTCCTACTTTCCTCAGTTCTTTGTGTTTCTTTGTTTTCCTTTCTTCACCTTCTTCCCTGACCCAGCTTCGCATCAATAACACAAATGTTTATTGTCAATGAAATATTTACCCTGAGTGCAGGTGTGCACAGATTGCAGATTGTATTTCTTCCCAAAAACAATACATGGTGTGTTTCCTGGTGTTTATTTGTGTGTGAAGTTGTGTCTTTGTCGGGACACTGTGTTGAATAGTGAAGAAAAATGTTATTGTTAAGGTATTGTTAAGGTTTCTGTAAAGATGTGATGTGTAAGGTTTGTTTTATTGATCAACAGGTGGAATTACCGCCGTCACAAACTAGAGGGAGAAGCGTTTCTATATTTAAATAAAAATTACAAACCCAACAATACACTGAGGCAGCCAAAAATGAAAACCAGAAAATACAGCAACTCCATATTATAACATATATATAGAGCTAAAAAAATTTACCTGGCAAGATTCATCAATTATTTTCGTCTGGGTGAAGGGCAAAATGCTTTGAACACTCTTTTGGGACCTGAGATCGAAACAAAAATCACAATATACTGACAGCAACATGTGGACGCATAATAGTGGCCCGTCCAACAAAGTTGGCCTATGTGTGGGCTGTTTGATACCATTGAATGAGAGGTATATTACTAACAGAACATGATTTATATTAGTGTTCTCTTTTTTTTGCCCCACACACCGGTTAAAGTTGCTTGACATGTTGCAGATATACAGTAGATATCCCTTAAAAAAATGAAATTCAATCAAAAATAGTTGCATTATTGATGATGGAATCCTAGCCATTCTATTAAGTTCTTTTGTTGATATGGATCAAGTGTAAGTAATAGCCAGATGGGGCCAACATTATTTCTTCGCCGCCCGGCCTAGTAGTTGGTGACCACTAATATATACCACTGAAGCAAAATTGTACCTCTGTTCAAAGTATACATGGTTTAGATGATATTTAGAGTAGGGATATTTATTCTGATTCACTTGGCTTGTGGCAGTAGCTGATGAGCGTATAGCTGAAAAAGGTCTGAAATTTCCCCATTTTTTTTTTTTTTAACTACTAGGTTTATGCAGACGTTTATTTCAGGTTGACCTGTTTAAGTGGAAGAACAGTGTCATATTTTAATGTTCACAGTTGCTTGTCTATAAACAGCCAGCCCAAAATGGTAGAAGTGGACAAGGAGAGAAAAACCAAACCTTTTTTTATTTTTTATTTATTTATTTTTGTAAATAAGTCTGGCACTAGGGCCTTTGGCGTTGGACTCACTCCACGGCTCAGTATGCTTCTTTTACTGCACCTACCCTCCTACACATCTCCTGATGGCACTAGAGCTGCCCACATGTTTGACTCCCTCAAGGCGGCTGTGTACTTGCAGTGGAAAAACAGATCTCTGGCCAACAAGACATGCAACACAGCAGAGGGAAGACAAACCTGACCATTTCTGTGGCCAAAATTTGGGCTCTTTATTTTATCAAATGTTAATAGAATAAAAAAAAAATAACATAAAAAAGATAAAAGAGATTCTTGCTATTTGAAAGCCTGGCTTTCATAGAAAAATTGTTTGTAGCAGAAAGAAAAGTTTGCATGTGTTTCAATTAGTCCAATTTCCTTCTATGTCCCAAATACAACCCTGGGAGTAGA
The DNA here is from genome assembly GCA_016785265.1 of Paraplagusia blochii. Classification (NCBI taxonomy): domain Eukaryota; kingdom Metazoa; phylum Chordata; class Actinopteri; order Pleuronectiformes; family Cynoglossidae; genus Paraplagusia; species Paraplagusia blochii. Next base: position 15,246 of record JAFBJS010055256.1, on the reverse strand, counting down.
TGAAGTTGAACAGGCACTTATAGTCAGGGGTTTCAAACTCCATGTGCAGCCCACGGAATGATATTATACGGCCCCTAGTTTGCTGTGAAACTTGAATTAATAATATTTTATAGATTTGTTCTCCACCTATTATAGTTCTCGAAACCCTGATCCACGGTCTCCTTTTCGTTTAGTGTTGTATTACACAGAATCTATTGGAAACTGATTTTATTATTATTTTTTCTTTTGTATTAAACACGAAAAGCAGATGTGGCCCTTGAAATGATAGCCTAGGTGTTGGCCCACAGTTTTTTTTTTTTTTTTTTTTTTTTTTTAGTTTTGGACCATTAGCGAATTCTACCATCTCTGTCTAGGGTGGTCCTACTTAAAAATATTCTTCACCTTTTGCGGAACAGAGATGGAAAAAAGCTATGTCTGTGTAGAACTTTTAGCAAAGCTGAAATAATTTGATCATTTTTTTATGCCAGTGTGATTCAAATGTGAATTTTGCATTTTTTTTGCATTTTTGCAGCCTGAGGGCTGAGAAGTCAGATTGAAAAAATGAAATAAAAGTCAAAGTTTTTTTTTTTTTTTTTTTTTTTTTAGTTTTGGACCATTAGCGAATTCTACCATCTCTGTCTAGGGTGGTCCTACTTAAAAATATTCTTCACCTTTTGCGGAACAGAGATGGAAAAAAGCTATGTCTGTGTAGAACTTTTAGCAAAGCTGAAATAATTTGATCATTATCAGCCAGTGTGATTCAAATGTGAATTTTGCATTTTTTTTGCATTTTTGCAGCCTGAGGGCTGAGAAGTCAGATTGAAAAAATGAAATAAAAGTCTTCTCAATTCAAAACTTTAAAAAATGACACCAGACAATGCCTGAGTGCTAACACATTTTAATGATTGCATCCCAAACAAAGCATTTGATTTTAGAATTGTATCAAATAATCTCGTATATGAATCACATGAAGTAATGAACACATTGAACATAACATTTAATGGTCCGTGATGGATAAATGTCGTGGGCCGTTCTGTCAATTTTCTTCTTTCCGTCTCGTCTTCCCTTCTGTTCATGCCGCATAATGAGCATCTAATTGAGAAATGAACAATATAATTGCTTTCATTTCAGCACCATCAAAAATGGAGACGTCAGAAGGATTTTTTTTTTCTACCCCTTGCTTCGACAAATACATTACTGATATCAGAATGTATCTGTCACTGTGTGGTAAAAACCCAGCTACAGGATTCCCACCATCATTTATTGAAAGAGATGCGCCCCAGAATACCCTCGTTCATTTTACTGCACTGTTTCAGATGCCAAACCCGCTGCTGAGAATAATTGATTTACATCCAAAAAGTCCCAATCTTCACCTCCTTCTGAAAGTATTAATCAAACCACTTGGCCTGTCACCTCCTAACATCACGGCTGCCAATTATGTGGGTAAGAGTTCCCGCACGGACGGAGCCTGAGAGCATTTTCTGAATGTTTGGGCAGCTCAGTTGGGTCAGTGAGTGATCTGTGAAATGTTTAAAAAGCCTATTTTAGCGCTACTTCTCGCTTGCCGCCGGCCCCACGCTCGCACACTTGAGGACGGCCTCCATCACATACTGACATTGCCAATTACAGTGATGAGACAACTAGGCCAGCGCTCTGACACATTGAGAGCACACAGAGTTTTGATAATTATTCTTAATTTGTGCCACATCATTAGTTTGCGTCAACGGATAATTTCACATTAACATGATAAGAGAACTTGGGGGAAAAAAGAGAAGACAGTGGACAAACGAGCGTTCTTCTGAGTCCGGGTGCAGTTGGTGGGGATGAGGCAGGGGATCATTTTACACGGGCCCTTCGGAGGGGAGCGAAAAACATCTGTTTTTGTATCAAGGGCAGTTATGAAGATTGATTGGTCAATTTGTGATGATGGAGCGCTATCTCCTGATGAAAATCGCCTCAAAGCATGTGGTCCAGGAACAAATGCTCCCTCTGAGCCCGTACAGTGTGCAGGTGTTTTTCCTTTTGTGCAATCAAATTCTTTTATTTCTTCCTTGCCTCTGTGTGATTTGTGCATTTAAGCACAGGTGGCTTTTCTTTGTGCTACATCCAGTCGTATCTTCTTTGGTCCAATGGTGTTTCCTGATTTCGGTAGCTTTCCTCTGTGTCAGATCTCAGGTGTTGTCCAGTCCGAACAATGAAAGATGGATCTGGAGGCTTCAAGCTGCCACTCATCTGTCCTTCCAACAGCTTTGAAGAAATAAAAAAATCTTACCTATTCCAACAGTGCGGCTGAAACCAAATTTCAGTTGCTTTCCCTTGTTTTTCAGCTCACATGCTGGGGACATGTATCAGTGGGAAACCTACTGTAGGTCTGGTGTTTTCTGCAGAGTTTCAAGTTCCTGCAGGGGAACCATTCTCTTTTTGAATTTGCACTTTGCTTTTCACCACTTTGACTGACAGTCCCCTGTGTGCAGCCTATGTAACTCCGGGCAGCATGTGTTGCTGTGTTTTTGTTTGCATTTGTTTGTTCTTTGTGTTTTTGGGGGGCTTTGTGGGAATTTTAAGTGGTTATAATATTGTTTGATGCAAAATTTGCATCTTTATGCAGTGTGTAAAATTAGCATATTTTATTTATTATTGTGCATTATTGTGGCACTCATTAGCTACCAGCATGAGGTTCATAAGCTGATATGTTTATAGCTTTTTGATACAAACCAGCCACAATCCGGTGTTTTTAGTGCTAATCCAGAGTTAAGATAAATGGTAAAAGGTTGTCTCAGGAAGGACATCCGGCGTGGAACTTTGGGCAAATCAATGAAGCAAGTCAATACACTGTTCTCTAGTTTAGAGACACTAGCAATAGTCAAGAGATAGAAAGTAGAGTTGGAGGTAGAGGAGTTAAATATGCCAAGATTCTCCTTAGGAGAGACAAGGATGGACAGGTTTTGGAAAGAGGTGATTAGAGGGACAACACAGACAGGAAGGTTTGGAGGTTTAAAGCTGGGAGGACATGGGGGTAGTTGGAGTTAGAGTAGAAGATACAGAAGACAAGGTGGGGATGCAATTAGGTCAGTTTGTGGTGGCATACCTCAAAAGTGGAAGAAGCCAAAAGGAGAAATTTGTCTTTTTCTAGGACATCTACTGGCAAAAAATTGACACGGGAATGCATGGGAAATAAAGAATAATATAATCACCATATAAACTATGGATATAATGTGGACACTTTCAGCACACCAGTTTCCTAGGTCAAATGGGGCAGGGCTGTATAATGTGATTAAGTAAATGGGTAACAAGGCATTGCAGCTTATTCCACAGTTCCGCAGGCTTGAATGAATATAATGTGTGTGCATTTTCAAATTGAATGAAAGTTAACCTAAAAAAGAAGAAAAATATATAAAAATAATAATATGTGTTATTAAGTAATTGTTTTTTTAATTTGGTTTCACTTGTGAATAGAGCAATTTCAAGCATTGCTACCACCCACTCATTACTAGGGTTAATAATTAAATGAGCATAATGATATAATAAAAAAAAAGAATGAAAACACTGGTCCTCCGTTTAATTCTGTACACAAGTCGTTACGTATTTGACTGTTAGTCATCAGACTGACAGAGAGGAGGAGTTTTTTTCTTTTTTTCATTTTTATTATTAATTGAGTTATGTCTTATTTACTTATGTGATACTGTGTCGCAGGGGTACCAATATATTTTTTTTCACCCAAAGATATCACTCTGCCCTATATTGAGAGCCTTCCTTTGGGTGGTGAGTCGGTGGTAAGTTGGGTGGGGACAGTGCTATGCTCTGTAGAACCTTCCAGACCCAAATCGTCTTCCTCAACAACCTTTTTTTTTTTTTCTTTAATGACCCTAAATATGGATGAATTGAAGAAATTAAATGGGAAAGGGGAAAAAGGGAATGCTTTTTAACTCCTCCTATAGGCCAGAACCTGCACTGGACTGGCATACCACCTGTGTAATTAAAATTATACAAAGTTCCAACTTATGTCCACTGAGGATAGCAGGAGGTGTTAACGAGCCAGTGAAGTAGGCAGCACACTGGAAAGTTGCCCACATCAAATCTCAGGGCAGTCAGAAAAGTTTAATGAGTAACCATAGAAATAACATGTTGAAATGGCCTTAAGCAAGGTGTTTAATCCTTGACTGCCACAGAAAAGCAGCTTAGTCGCAGGAGACGGGAGTAGAATATACGGTTAATCTTAGCAGCATTCGGCTATAATGTGTGCAACTGTTTAATTCTCAAAGTAAAGCAAAGATTAAAAAAAAAAAAAAGCGAGAGAGCTCTTTAGCAGGAGAGCAGACCTTGTGAAATAATTACAAAGTTGTTCCACATGCTCCATGGCCCTGCTGTGGAGCAAACTTTAAAATGTCACAATGTATACGAAAATATTATACTTGTATGTTTTCAAAGGACACGGCAGTCAGCCGAGTCGTTGCATTAAATGGTAATAAGCCCATTATAGACATTTCCATTCCACGCTGCGCATGTTTTTTCTAAGTGGAAATGGGTTCTCTACTACTGCACACAATAATATTCCTATAGTGTACTGTGAGGTATAGGCAGAGAACCGCACAAGGTCAGTCCACAACCTTGGCATTTTATAACTGGAGAGGCATCGAGGCGCCGCCTCCGACCAGATTTTAAGGTGGCCTTTATCATAACTGTTGTAAAGCAAAAAAAAGGTAATATATATATATATTTTTTTTTGTTTTGTTTTAGTTTTCAATTGTACATTCAAAGCATTTTAAAATTTTATATAATTAATAGAATAGAAAAAGAAATGTTTATTGTTCAACCCCGAAGGGGAAACACACTTTTTTACAGAAGCACCACCAAAATTAGAAATAACATTAAGACATATTCAGAATCATAGAATAATAGAAAATAGAATACATACATAAATACACCACTGACGTAGTTATAGAAAAAGTAGAAGTCTAACATTAAAAATACTATACTCAAGTGGATTTTTTTTTTTTTTTTTCAGAAAAAACATTTTGACAAAAAATAGTTTGGTGTTTTTTTTACTGTTGATAAATGCATTAACAATTTAATTGACGATTAACACTTAAAGGGTGTATATTATTTGTATATAATTTTTGTAAAAAAAAAAATATTCATGGTTGCTTTGGATTAATGGCCATTATTACATGTTTTACTTCCCAGTCCCGGCCGCCACTCAAAGCAAACATGTTTAACAATTCACATTGGTGTGGTATATTAGCTTTGTAGTCTGGAATCAAACGTGCAACCTTGTGAGTGTAATTCACCTTTACTACCTGTAGGATGGTTTTTTTTTTTTTTTTTTTCAATGTAGATAAATTTCCAGCTTGTATGTTGACCCTACAGATGCAGGGGGCGCCCCTCGACTGTCGACCCACAGTGAACAGATAGCACACTATCATTTGAACTGACCCAAAGTGGGGGGGTGTTCAACCCATATGATGGATTGTTTCCTTTATTCTCAAGCGGTTTCGGACCTTTATTTTTGGTTCTGCTCCACAAAAGGAAATAGCCACCAGGGACAACACTGCCTCCTCTAATCCAGCTAGTTCTAAATCTCCAGTATGATTCCAGTCTCAAGAACAATACAACCTGGAGCTTAGGGAGAACTCTGCAAGAAAGAAGTGGGGAACGGGGAGAGGAGGATGAAGTGGGGATAGAAGGCCACTGAAGGAAGTAGAGAAAGAGAACAGTTTTCTTTGTTGGAATAAATAACAGGGCATTGGAAGATGAAATATGAAGGTTTAGTATCTGAACCTTTGGGCCTGCAAGAAGTATTTTGTATTATACTGTAGAACTTTATACAGAAAGGTGCTTTAAATCACCCCATGCCTATTAGCATCTGACCCTCTTATTCCTGGGAACTTCTGCACCTTACTGAGCTGGGAATAAATGTGTGGAAGGGGAAGAATATACTTGACTGCCAAAGAAAAAGATTGGTGCCTTTGAGTGTGTATTGCACAAACTAGTATTTACTTGATTCATGGAGTTTAGTATCAACAGGGATTGGGTTTTAGGTCCCAGCAGGTAACATGAACCATCTCTTTATATGCTTCACCTTAACAATTTGACCAGAGGGGGAGCTGGACTCAATCTCAGTATGGATTGAAAACACTGGCTTGAGGTAGACATTAGACTAGTGGACCCCAACCACTGGGCCGGGGACCGGGACCAGTCCGTGGGTAAATTGGTGCCGGGCTGCAGAGAAATAACGTTTCCTTTTGGCCCCATCTGGCCATTACTTCCACTTGATCCATACCCATATCAACAAAAGAACTGAACAATAGAATGGCTAGGATTCCATCATCAATAATGATTAGCAAATATTTTCACAGTAAAGACAACAACAGAGTCATTGATACAAGACCTTTTGTAGCGGTTTGGTAGGTGAAAATTACAGGCTGTGTGGAAACCGTTGTGTGCATGCACCGTTATTTCGGGTAGAAATTTTTTATAGGTAGGAAAATATTTCAGAATACTGGAGATTCACTTTTAATAAGGGGTATTTATCAGCCACAACTTAACGACCGGTCCGTGAAAATTGTGCGAGACATTGAACCAGTCCGTGGCGCAAAAAGGGTTGGGGAACACTGCATTAGAACCTTTAACCATTTACACTGGAACTGAGACACATGGTTGCTATAGAGTAAACATCGCATGTCATTTTTTTTTTTTTTTTGACACAAAAGATCAATATCCTGGAAGAATAACATTTGTCATGTTGTTGATGATCCCATGTATTGCTTTATTCCACATGGATGCAAGATCCTCCACTTTTTGACCCTTTTCTCTTTCTACATTTAAGGGTTAAATTGATTAATACAAAAATAATTAAGGGTTGAATTAACTACAATAGTAAACAAATTATGTCTCAGTTTTTCAGCATAACCTTCAGGAAACACCTATGTTGTTTAATTTTGGGTAGAATTGTGCAAAACAACCTGACAATCTGAATGAAAATCCCTTTTTTTTAGTTTTGAGGTTAATTAATTTTAGAACATTGTCGTTTTTCCTCCATATAAATTTCTGATTAAATTGGTGTTAAGTTTTTGTGATCCTTCGCTGAAACATTCAAAAACATAGTTTTCCTTCATTTCAAATTACCTGTTTGACTTTGTTGAGAACTGTGTCCTACATAAATCTTACAAACCTGCTTGAATTTCCTATTGGTTTTCCTCGAGCCAAACTCATGTTTACCAATGACTTTGTTAAAACAAGGTGTTTTTGTTTCACCTGTGAATCAATTACTGCATGATTTGAGGGTTCTTTTCTGTTGTACTGTAGTAAAAATAGCACAACTCCTATGCAGGCAATTGTTGATATTTCAACACTGTTTACAAAATTTAATGCTTTAATGCAAATATAACTCCGGGTGAAAAAGAAAAGATTTTGTTTTTATGCAATGGTGAAAGCGGAAAGTGATGGATAAACATTTGAGGTAATCAGAAAACATTCAGATATTAAATCAAACTTGATATACATAAAATATACATATTGTGTGTGTGTGTGTGTGTGTGTGTGTATATATATATATATCTATCTATCTATCTATATATATATATATATATATATGTATGTGTATATATATATTTTAATTTTATTTTTTATTTATTTACTTATACTTTTTTTTTTTTAATTTTATTCGATGTCCTTTTATAGCCAACACGTGGCTACATGTGGTTCCACATTTAACACATTAATGAGCTGGAAAATAGCATTAATTTGAATGGATAATTCAGTTGGTGAGTGGAGCAGCAAAGGGGCCGTACATGTTTTGACCGTGGTAACAAGCTGTGGAGGCGTTTGTGTAAATAATTCAGCCTTAATCCTCATCTGCAAATACAGCAGAAGTCGCACGTCTGTAATACGTCCTCGGAGCAACACGATTTTAACGCTCAGAGCGGGGCAGAGGCGCCATTATAATATTCTCGCAGGATCATTCTCTTATTCTGCGATGGCATTGAAAAATGAAAACGTCTTTACTCAACAGATCCATTCGCACCCCGAGCGGCAGGGTGATGTGTGGCAGCAGAAGTTGAATTTGCCTCTGAATAAAGATGGATACCTGCCGTAAAACACCTGGCTTTTTTTTTTTTTTTTTTTTTTTTGGTGATATGTGACTCCGTCCTCATCCAGGTGATAAAATCAGCAGTTTCGTCCTCGGAGCAACACGATTTTAACGCTCAGAGCGGGGCAGAGGCCATTATAATATTCTCGCAGGATCATTCTCTTATTCTGCGATGGCATTGAAAAATGAAAACGTCTTTACTCAACAGATCCATTCGCACCCCGAGCGGCAGGGTGATGTGTGGCAGCAGAAGTTGAATTTGCCTCTGAATAAAGATGGATACCTGCCGTAAAACACCTGGCTTTTTTTTTTTATTTTTTTTTTTTTGGTGATATGTGACTCTGTCCTCATCCAGGTGATAAAATCAGCAGTTTCACAAGGGGGCTGTAGTGCAGGACATTGTCAACGGCTCAGCAGTGGACTGCGCCTGCACCTCTGCTATGAAAGTGAATAGTGAGGGTTCTTTACTTAAGCATGCCCCCTTTTGGCCCCTGGAATGCTCGAGCCCATTTCCCCATAATGGCTCTATCGTGTAGCAGCTCCCACGGGAGCCTCATTGCTCGCTTCGTTCTGCTTTACTAACCCCCTCCTTCAGAGTAGTGCGAAGAGGGAGACGAGGAGAGAAGGAGTGAGTGGCCTATACGGTGTGATGAGTGAACACTGATGAGGGACAGTTATTATGCAGGGCTTATTATTCTCCCCATGCATGTGGGGGAGGCGGGGGTGTCACCAGTGGCCACAGCTATTCATTAAAGCAGTGAAATATGATTCAGCCTGTGCATTTGGGTCTATGCGTACGAGTGCGGTTGTGTTTTGCCCTGAGGCCGATCCCACAGATCTACAGTGGAGCATTTGTACTGACTAGAACTTGAGTATTGACTTTCAGACTTTTTATTTTTTTTATTTTTATATAACTCTCCTCTCTGTGACTGCTTTCTTACTCGGCACATGAAGAACCTGATAAAAAAAAATGAATTTACATTTCAGATATTGCTTCATAAAGCCAGCATTTCAATGGCTGAAACAGGGAATTTAATATTCCTAAATTCCTGCACGCCACCAAATGAAGCTCCAGCAGATATACCTCGGGGCTGCATTCATACCCATTGTACCGTTGACAGCAATTTCGCTTTTAATCCTCAAGTTAGTCCCTGTAGCATTGCCTTGCTTAATCACTGTCACACTTAGTTGCATTAAAAACTCATTATAGCGCGGAGTACAATTATCACTGTAATTGATGATGCAGGAACTTTAATAAAGGTTAACAATTGTTTGGTTTTACTTTGCGTCTGCTGAATGCCAGGGAACCTGCAGTCGGCAGCAGAAACTATCTTTGAACCCAAACGTGTTTGTATTGCGACGTAGTTGGGATGGAGCTGAGGGCTGAGCATGGTTTAATTCAGCAAAGAAAATATTGCAAACAAACCTATAGAAAGACTCGAAGGAAGGAAAGAAAGCAAACTCGTCTTTGTCAAATTGTGATCCACACCACTGCACACAACGAAATGTGATCTCTGCATTCAACCCATCAATAAAGTGAATACTGGGCAGCTTTGAGCACCAGGGGTCGGTGCCATGCTCAGTCGTAACCTGGCAGTTAGTGGATTCAAACTTGGAGTCCCAATCCATTTCCTTAACCACTAGGGCCACCACTGCCCAAATTCCAAGTTTGTGATTTGAATGAATTTAGGAAGAAAAAGGTTAATGAGTTGAATTGGTCATTGTGCAGATACAGTCAGAGCTTTCAGGTGCCACTGAAGCGTAGGAGTTTAACATGGTTGCTTAACAACCCATGGTCTAATTGGGATTTTAATATAGAAATATCTTCCTCTTAGATCTTAGACCGGCTGTTATCTGGACTTTGCTCCCTGAACTACAACACCTTAACACCTCCAAAAATTCCAAATTTGTTGCCTCATTAGAGATTTGAGGCAAAAACTGTATTTAATTGTTCCCTTAAACAACACCATTAAAAATAAGCATACATAAGAATGAATTAATTTTGACCCCCAAAGTTATTATCATGTCACCTTTGCTAATGGTAGTGTCGTGGTCATTAGTCTGAAACTCCCAGGTTCACCTGGAGGTTGACTCCCGGTTATGAATAAGTGAGTAGAAATGGATGGAAAAATAATTCATTCTTTTGTTTATCTTCTGCTGCATGTCCGTTGCTGGTTCACAGGTGCAGCTGGTTCCACCCAAATCACATTGCACCATATTGTGAGCCTTCCTGTGGGTGGTGAGCCCACAAGAAGTGATGTAGGTTGGGACAGTGCTATGCTCAGAGCACCTCAGTGGTAACCTGGCAGTTGGTGGATTCGAACCTGAAGCCTTGTGGACCAACCACTGCTAGTATGAATGTAATTGGATCTTCCTATTAGCGATAGATCCAGCCCCTGCCCATGCTCCCTACTTTGGGAACCACTGCTGGGCTGCCCCAAAGCTAAAATGCAGGGTAATTTCAGGTTATAAATATGATAGTTATAAAAATTGTAAGATATAATTTGAACTTCATCGGTGAACACCATGGACACTTTACAAATGAGCTGAGATTCAGTGGTTAGAAAACGGATAATTTTTTGTCTTGTTCCATGTTCATTAGTTCTGAGGTCAAGTAAGACCTGCTAATGAATATTTCTTGTTCAACAGAATAAGAAAAAAAATGGTGCTAAATCTGTGATCCAAACCTCTCCAGTTGCAGTTATTGTTCTCATGTGTTCTCATGTTCTTCATTAAGATTTATTTTTTAGGGGGTCAATGAAGACACTTCACCCTTTCTGTATTTTGCCGAATGACTTTCTGTTGCATTAATGACATAAGTTAAGTTCTTTTGGAACATTAAATGTTCTAAGAACTTCGCTGCCACAGTTGAAATTGTTTCCATTGAATGTAGCTTCCAACTGTATAAGTTTGCATTAGGAAAATGTCTATTCAGACCACTGCCATGTGATGACCTTTGTGTTTGAAATGGCAGCTTAATTTCATCTTTCATTTCCTGGTAATTAAATGTCATTAAGTGAACACTTCAAACACGAAAGGGCTTTATATATATCTGACATAATAGCAGTCTAATCGCGTAAGGACGGACATGTAATGGACTGGAAAATACATTAACGTCTGAAATCCATACTTCCGTCCCGGTTGCTTTTGTGTCTGCCACCCTTTTCAGCTTTCACTTGCTATTAATATGGGCCAAGAAGCCTCCGGCCCAGAGCTGCGTGGTCTCCAACCTTTTAAAGCCACGTTGTTCCCAATCCTCATTACCTGTCTGTCACCCCACCACAGACCCTGCTTCTCTCTTCCCTCTTTGGACCTTCCCCATGACTTCCATCATCCCAGCCCCACAGCCCTCACCTTTAGCACCACTTCATTCCCCAGCCTCGACCTGCAGTCTGCTGTTTGAGATGATCTTCACGATGATTAATGCAGACGGGAGGTGGAGACTGCGCTGCTGGTCCGTGTGAGAGTTGACTCAAATCTCCAGCCTGCTTTGGAGTTTAAGCCAAAAGGGAAAGCTCTGCTATTTTCATCTCTACTTATCGCTGCTTACGCTCGTCCACAGCTGAAATCCACAGCAGGACGCTGTCACAATGCACTGTCAGGTGGAGCTTAATGGGAGGAGATATTTAATACATTCAGCAGATTGACGAAAGGGATAAACTACAGAGAGAATTGAAATATGGTGCTAGTAGTACTCCACCAAACACAAAATCTTATTCTTCTTATTGTGGTTTGCAGTATGACACTCAAGCCAAGTTTCCCTCAGCAGTCTTTCTCGTCTTTTGTGACACATCTGGACAAAGACTGGTTGATCTACAGAGTTCAGTGTTAACACAAACGTGTGTTCTGGATTCTGCTTTGAATCTTGTCTTCATGTCTTGCAAATCGGAGCCACCTTCATCTCTCTTTTTCAAAAGGCTTTATAAATGAAATGCCTTGGTGGCCATTTTTTCATGCTGTTGTCAAGGTAACGCATTGAATAGGAGGGGGGGAAATAAAACGGACTCACAACGCTGCCTGTTTGCCGTCCACCACTTGTCTGTGCGGCTGATTATTTGCAGGAATAAACCCTCTCGAAAGGGTATAAGCTGTATGACTTGTTCAAACAGGAAAGCAATTATATAAGACGGTGGGCGACTGAGTGCGTTTAGATTACGAGTATAATGATCATGTGGACAGATAAGAAGTCACCTCGGGACAGCCCGACCGCATGCAGCTTTGCACCTGCAGCACGGCCACACAAGTTCAGATCCTTGAATGATTTAGGCTTAATATCCTGCAGCAACGGGCTCTCACTGTAGTGCACTGGAGGAAGAGGTTGTGCCATTGTGTATGAAAATACCTTCACAAGCCAGCTCTGCAGGACTTGTCACTTTCTTTATTGCAGTCTACGGCACCTTTTACGAAAATGCCTGTGAGCGATGGTAGTCTTTAATTGGTGAGCCAGTGATTTTCTGCTGTCAGTGTATGGATTTTTATTTGCATAGTTGTTTGTTGATGGATACAAAGCCGGTGGCAGCATATCGATTTCTTTGACAGAGAGTGTTGAGAAAATTTGGAGGAAGAAAAGAGCAAGAATAAATCTGATTTAAAAAAGGAAAATGAAAAAAAAAAAAAAAAAATAGTAGCCAAGTAGTACAGCAGCTGCAGTAGTTGTCAAATACAATAAATTAATATTGTGATGGTTTCCCAACATACTTTTAATGTATAAGAATATACTGGATTTTCCGGACTATAAGCCTTTTTTTTCTCGCGGTCAGAACTTGGCGGCTTTTACAATGGTGCGGCTCATGTAGGGATTTTTATGACTTGACATTTGTTTGTTTGTATTATATATGTGTTTCTGTATTATATATGTGTTTCTGTGTGTGCTGAAGTGAGTTAAAAGGGTGGATTAAAAGGAAACAGCTGCTATTGAGATTTTGTCAGATTCTAAAACGTCTAAGATGCCCAAACTGGTCCTGGAGGACTAATCAGAGACTTCAGAGGTGCAAGTGTGTATTAAATCCTTGACAAAGTCAATTTATAAAACTTAAGACGGCTTCTTTCGCTCAAGACTGACTCAAGAGGGGTTTTCTTGGGTGTCAATATTGCTAGCAGTAAAAGGTTAGGTTAGCTTCTAGTTTCTTAGAATGTTTGTGTTTACCTCAGAGTTAGTGTTGCCCTTGCTCCAGATCAATCCCTCGCCAGATTGGATTTGTTTAACAAGGTTTTAGAGGTTGACTTTGACACATTTCGACTGCGGAGAATTTATCACGTTGACAAAAGCCAGCCCAATCCCGCTCAATCCCCTTACCATGTTAGCATCAATGACAAAGGCTCTAAAAGGATTAGTTTTAGTGGAATATTTCCATTGTCTCCAGTCAATAGCTTTTTGGGTGCGTGTTATTGTGTTGGATTTTCTTGTATGGGACATGTGAGCGTGTCTGTGTGTGTGTGTGAGAAACAGTGTCTCAACTTCCCCATTAACACCTGCCTAAACATCTGTTGACAAACTGGTCATCTTTGGAAAGGTGTGAACAGCAGGGATGCATGATGTAGCGGAGGAGACAAACAGGGCTGAGGGAGAGAAAGAGAAGGAATTTGAGCCACAGGAAAATGGACGTTTGGTGAAAGATGACTTTACCAGGGGGCTGATGGGTAAAATATTTCAGGAGTGAAGGAGGTTGTCATTGTAGGACTGACAGGCGAGGGGACCAGGTCTTGGCTTGGTGGCTTGCTGTGACCAAAATAGTTTAATTTTAGGAGTTCTTTTGCTAATGGTGGATGTTTAAAAGGGTATAATGAGAAGAGCGAAGTCCTGGAACTGTGTAGTCAAGGAATTGCGGGCAACTTAATGAAGTGTTTAATTAATACCTATGAATAGTAACATCCATTAAGTGGTAATTATCAATGGGGGTTCAGTTATATGTGTGAAACAAAGGTCATCTCAAGTTGCCACTGTTAAAAAACCATGTAGTGGAGTGTGACTTGGGTCTCTAACATGTTTACTATGATGTTGTGGATGTCAGATATCAGGTGAATAAAATCAAGTCTGCAAAGCACAGGGTCAGTCTACTATTTGAAGGCTGTCCGTTTGAGAGTGTAGAAACCCTGATCCTGCTGAATTTTTATTCCGCTCTGAAGGGGAACTGAAACAAACTGATCAGCTGATCTCACAATATAAGGTGCAAAGCAAACAAGATCATTCATCTGTATGTGTGCTGACAAGACAATTTCAAATCCATTCCTATTGTGTACACATAGGCAATAAGGGGAGGGAAAATAACAAAGAAAATGTTGTTTTTTTTTGTGTAGCTGCATTGTGCACAGGACTTAAGATGTAACATTTGGCCCATTACTCTGTAAGGCATAGTGATATTCCAGTCTTGAATCTGATGCACATAGTATAGACTACAGAAGCTAAGGATTCTTTTTTTTTTTTTCTTTTAAACATAACATTTATTTTTTAACAAATTTTCACTCAAATTTAACATTGTAAGGGATGTGGTTCAACTGTTGCTATTGACCAAATATAAATTATGTTATTGGAATCCCTCCAAAGTGTAGATTTGGTGCAGTACTATGTTCTTAATCATAAAAAAACACATTGGAAACCATACTCCCATCTCAAAAAGATAGTATTAGTCAGTACAAGTTTTACCAAGATTTTTGATTCAAAATATGAGGCACATATACAGAAGAAGTTGAATGCCAATATATTTAAATCTGTCCTTAATGGACCAAGGCGTACATAAAATATTGAAGTAACACTGGAGGAAAGGCTAAAATTAAAAATTAATGGATTCCAAAGGTAGAATAGGACTCATCTAGTTGGGGATGTGACATTTTAATCAGTTATACTTTTGTAAAACCACAGTAAAATAACTGCTGGCTGTAAAAATGGGAAAAAAAAAAATACCCGCAATGTACGTAGGAAAAGTTATGAATGCATTTAACTAACAAGAAATGTTGAAACTGGTTAATAAAATAGATCAGAAGTGGAACTAGAAAGGCTTTGTTAAGCTTAGACTTACACTTAGTTTACACAAACATTGGGTATGACAAGCAAATGTTGAAGAAAACATGTGGGTTAACTCTTCTCTTTTAGAATTAACTGTGATCATTTGTAACAATCATTTGTTTTAATTAGCTTTTTCAAGTGCTCTCACTAAAGTGCTGCACACTCAGCAGCTGTA
>JAFBJS010055255.1:0-83982 GCA_016785265.1 Paraplagusia blochii | reverse complement strand
TCCTTCACCATAGTCGTACCAGACCAGTGTACAGTATGTCCCATAAAACAATATTGAAGTTTCCAACTTTTAAAAACAGGAACACACGTCTCCAAAATAAAATAGGCTATCCAAATATGGGCCATCAAATAAAGGCAAAAAAGTCAGGAAAAGTAGGAACAAAACAGCATGTTTTGGTGTTTAACCTTACTTTTAGGCAACACTTCCTCGAACACAACCCTGTCATATTTTTAATTCAGGACAAATTTAAAAAATGCAACGGGTCACCAGTGACATTATAATCTCTTACCAATTATGAGACCATGCCTTGTTACTTCCTTAGTATGATTAGCACAGATTTAGTGATGAGATACAGAGCCAAAATGCATGGACAAAGGTCAGAGTGATGCACAGTCAGAATCAATTGCAGTCCTCAAGAAGAAGCTTTATTAATCACATGACATTGCATATGCTAATGCTAATAATAAAGCTTCTATAGGCTATAAACTTATCCTACAATCCTAGGACAGTAATGACATCGCTGGCCTGATCAATACAAGATACCTAAGAATTCTGGGCTTCATGGAAGGATATGACAATATGATAAACGTCCATCTACCGTATATATATTACATTCTAATATAAATATATATCTGCATATAGTGCAAAATTCACTACTTGGTGTAAGTCGTATACTATAAATTAGACCAATGTTACTGCAATGAGGCCTTATAAACACTATACGATTTTTTAAATGTAACACTAACAACAACAACAACAACAAAATTAATAGAAATAATAATAATATTTGGCCACCATCAGTGATGCTGTATGTACATAAAATGTTGGGCAATGTGAACTATAGTTAGACAATGACATCCTAACTGAGGAATTATTTATATGGTTATGGTTATTTATATGGTGAACTTTTATGAAAAAGTAAAACAAAGAATCAGGGGAGTTTAGTAAAAACTTTAAATTAATACAACATTTATATGGAAACTTTGACATGTATTTCTTGAGGAGATTCAACAGTCTAGGGACACCTGTCTGCATTCTCCCAGAAATCAGCTGAATATGATTTATTTATCTGAGTCATATGGGCAGTGGACACCTGCCTTCAGGGACTAACCTGGCCTGCACTGGCAGCAGCAGCAGGAGCAGCAGGGGCAGCAGCAGCAGCAACGTTCTGCAGCTGTTTTCACTCCAATTCCTCCTCTAAAGTCTCCGATACCTGAATCCAGACGGCTTTAAGCTTGTCACACCAGACAGGAGAGCCATTTGTGTTGAGCAGGAGATTTACTGGCAATCTGGCCTAAGTGCCATGCTCAAGGGCATGGCACAAGATACAATGTGGCACTCTGACTCCTGGGCTCCCACTTAATCTCCAGTATTGATAGACAGCAAACTGTCCCTTGTCATATGATGGAAGGACAACAATCAGACACATACTGTAAATGGATAGTAAAACATAGTTGCCAGTTTTAGGGTCTTGTAACTCTATAAGTAGATTCATAGACAAAACTTTAATTATGCCTTCAGATTAACGAAATTACTGCAGTATTTCTTACAAAGTCAGTGATATACCTCTCAATTTTCGGAATAATAGAAAATGTGAATTTGTTCTCAAAAATCATGATTATTGTAATGATCCCATCCCAACAATTAGAACACTTTTATTTAATAGGATTGGCAAGGATGGACTGGATCAGAGATGAGCTGATCAGTGGGACCGTGATGAGGAGCTGGTTATAAGGTGGAAGTGAGTACGATCGGTGGAAATTTTGGAACTAACAACAGGGGAAAAGAAGAACATGGTGATATCAAAGATTAATGGATGTCATGAGAAAGAATATGGTGGCAGAAGTGCAGACGAAGCATTATCCAAAAGAGTCACCCTTAAAGGAACGGCAAAAAAAGAACACATATTTTGCCAAAATTAACATAAATCCTATTATCAGTAGATTTTATAATTTGGCAAAACTCCCTAAGGGCTAAAACTGTACAATATGAACTATTAAATATGAATAAAACTCCATACAGTTAAGTGCATGATATATAAGATGTATGATGTATTTACATTATATATGGGTCCACACAGCCTTGTGAACCCAACTGCTAAACCACTAGTACACCACTGCCAATACAAACCTGTAGAAAACTACAAACAAAAAATGTTGTTTGCCTAAAAAAGAGAACATCAACTGGTCCGGAGGCCAATTCCACTCGCCAAAATTTGAAATCCAGCTGAATTACCAACTGAATACCAAACTTGTGAGGATCCAAAGGAAGAATGCTTTTTCCAAACATAACTAAGTTTGACGGAAGGACATATAGATAGAATCAGGGGTAAATGATCGGACCACCCTTGTTTTTTTTCAATATCTTGTTTATTTTAATACCCAGATCTACTAAAGGTATGTTGCCCAAAGAATACTAGGAACAGAAAAACTAAAAACCTTGGTTAGTATCAAGAAAACCATGGAAAATGGTTAAATATCAGCTCTTAAATGAATCTCTGATCAGCTATTTTTGTTGTTACGATTATATTTGTATATTTGGAATCAGGCATTAAGATGAATAACAGATTAAAAAAAAAAGACACAGCTGGGATGTAATAATTTTTTCCCTTACTACATATAGGAAGCATCAATTTTGCTTTGAGTCATGGCCTGGCATGTTTACAACATCTATCTTGAAACTTTTTCACCGTGACCTAATACACTGCCTTATACAGTTCATCTAAAGTCCTAAAAAGCAAGAATGAATATTTCTCAACACCATGTCCTTCTGGCAGGAAACCACTTGTGTTGTCAGCAAAAAATAAAACCCCATCCTCGGGATATAACCTTTAACAAGACTGATGACTTATAATTTAGTTAAGTGCTCTCTTTACACCAGGTCCATGTAGTTGATCCTGTTGAAGTCTCCCCATGGAAAATTCCGGATACACAACATCTGCCAACTGACTGCAAAGCTAAAGAGTCACTGTCTTTCTGTTCCTAAATATTATTATTATTGTTGTTATTATTCCATTTGGCAGCGCTTTGTATACAAGACGTTATTGGCTGACACTCGTCCTCTCTGCTGAAATGCAGCGCGCACACTCAAATAATTAGAATATAGTGAGTATGTGAGTCGAGCTGAAAGGCTCCTTGTAAAGTGAACCTGTTAGCCATTTATTATTCATGGTGATAAAGCGTTACCATGACTCTCCGTCTACTTGGGAGGACCTTACGAGTTTGGCACAACTCCTTAAGTGTCTCCGTCTGCTGCCAAGTGTTTGATGGCCTCAAACAACAGGCCTTCAGACACAGGGAGAGATCCAGCCTGTTGTTAGACCACACATGCTAAGAGTACCAACTGCCCAACCGCCATCCAATGGCAGAATTCAAATTGGGTACGAGAGACAGATAGTGACAGATGGATGATGTTCAAGTTTGATTAGTAACATGATTCATTAGTTCCTGCGAAATGGTTACAAATGTCAATACAGATGTACAGGGGTGCTGCCAGGAATTCTACGCCCCCTGGAAGGGTATGACAAATTGGCCCATATGTGTATGTTGTTATAATACTATAATATCACTAAGGGGCCCTTGGAATAATCCTAACTTATCCGTTGACAAACGTTTTGACTTGTGGGCCACAATTGGTCGTAGAATTGGACGCGAATACGGAGCAGCTTTCATTTGACCTAAAGCTAACGACCAAACATAAACCATGTCCTGCAAAAAGGATTAAAATGCAAAAAATGCTTTTCACCTGCTCTACACCATCTATAGTGACAACGTGTACATTGCAGGAAAAAGCAAAAGTATAAGCATATACAACCCAATTATATAATTTGGGACAAAGTTCAATGTGCCACATCTGGGCCCCAGGCCTTAGTTTACCAATGTTAGTCCTAACTAAGGCAACTGAACAATAGTTTTTTTTTTTGGAATATGTTTCACCGCTCATCCAAGAGGCTTCTTCTGTTCTTACTGTCAGTGGGGAGTAACAGACGTTATATCCTGTGAGTGAGGGTGTTTCCGGTCCCTCCTGTCGGGTGTTCCTGGTATACCAGTTGTTAGGTGGGTATTGATGGGTTATTAGAGTCATTGTCAGAGTGGTTTTTGGTCACACGCCTCTTTGATGTGTGAACCCGGTTGTTGAAAGGACTTTATAAGTGGGTGAAAGGTTGCGTCTCAAACCACCATGTCTGTTCAGAGATGGTTTTTCCAAGTTGACAAAAATGGCTTCTTTCGTCTACTCCTCAAAAGGGTGATTGACAGATGGACGGCTGATTCCTGGTCTCCCCAATATAGAGGTCCGCACACTCCTCTTTCCAGTGAATAACATAAACCTTGTTGTCCAGCTTATGTCTTCCAAACCTTTGGAATGTCTTTGAATGATCCAGTTTCTGTCTCAGGCTGTTGCCTGGTTTTAAACGTATGTGTAGCTGGTGTTGAATGAAGGATGCATCTGAATGCAATTAATTTAATTTCAATTTCAATTATCTTTTAAATACATATAACTTATTTATACTGATACAAGTAGAGTGCTTTGATTTATGTACTCACTTATGCCACTTTTGACATGTCCTGACTGTGTCATAATGCTGGCTCAGCTCTGTTTGTATCAGAAAGGAGGGATTCTTTTTCCTATAACATGATTCATTTTTTTCACATTCATCCTCTCATCTGTTTCCATGTAATAGGGGCAGCAGTCTTCACAACTGGCACCCAAATCACACTGCTACATAAACCATTTCAGTGTTTTCTGGACTATAAGTCTGCACAGAGTACAAGTCGCATCAGTAAAATTTAGAAGCTAACAGTTTTCAGTGGCATAGGAGCGGCAGATAGTAGCACTCAGACCTGGAGTGCCCTCTAGTGGCTGTGAGTGTAAAGATTTTAATATACAGTATAAGAAAATCCAGACATTGGGTAAAATCTAAATAGAAATGTTTGGCCAAATGCCACACTGATGGACGGTTTGACAGTTGGCCCGCTGCTTCACAGGAAGTCCAGGGAAGGAGATAAGACACATCTCTGTGGGTTTGTTCACAGTGTGTGGTCTGACAAATAAACTCACAGCTGCTCAGAATGACATGCACGCTACAGTAAAGTTGTCGGTGTTCAACAGGGGGTGCGCTTGAACAGCTGGTCTCTGTGTGTTGTTGTAATTATTGGAGAAATCCTGAGCGCTGCAAAACTGCCGGGCAAGAATACATTAGCAGACCGGTTTGTTGTTTTTTATTTTTCAAAAAACAAGATGGTGAGTAACTTTTGTTGAGGAAGTATTATATCTCTCGAGTCGGAATTTCATAACAAGGTTTGTCAGATCTGGGATGGAGCTCTTTTATCCGATAGTCTTTTGACTCTGCCGCAGCCAAAGTCCTGATGCATGTTTCCAAAATTAGACAAAACATTTTATTTTGATTCTAAATAAAACCGATCGCAGAGATAACACGAATTAGAAAGGTCACGTCAGCGTCACCGCTTCTTCCTTTTTCTTTTCATCCTCACATCCGTCTCCTCTTCTTTGAGGCCGATCCCTTCAGATGCTGTCACAGCAGATTATCTACCTTCATCTCACACTCATCCTCGCTCGCTTCCACCATCCATGGATTGTAGCAATTTATTTTTTGCTAGAATTTTTTTTTTCTCTTCTTCTTTCTTCTTCCTCTCTACCTGGGAGCTCCTTACTACAGCATCTTTTGTCTTATAACTCCTTTGTCTGTCCCAAATATCTTGTAACCTAAACTCTATTCACCAATTCATTTAGCAGCTTCAGTCCACAAGGCTTCAGGTTTAAATCTACCGGCTACCAGGCTGAGGGGCTCTGATCATAGCATCGACCTGACACACATAACTTCTAGTGAGCTCACCACCCACAGGAAGGCTGACAGTATGGAGCAATTTGATTTGGGTGGCAGTCGTAGAGACTGCTGCCCCCGCAATTTGTTAATGGACAAGTGGATGAAGATGAAAAGTGGGTTTCTTATTTTTTATTAACGTGAAGGCCAAAACACATACATAAGACATGGTCTTAAACCTCTGCTCACATTTTGTTCAGATGGTTGCGATATCTTCAATATTTAGACACTCTTAGTACTTACTAAAGAATGCATATCCACGTGTTTGCAAAAAAATAAACACACTTCAAAACCACTTGGTATCAGTGTGATTTCATGTGGTTTCAATAAAACCGAGCAAAATTAAATTATTAGTCGAGGCCTTTCGTAGGTCTCTGCCCGGCCAGACTGGGTCTCTGCCCGGCCTGACAGTGGAAAAAAAAAATCATTCATTCATTCATCTTCATCTGCTGGTGCCTAGTGGTTAACGAAACGGACTTGGGTCCACAAGGCCCACGGTTTGAATCCCACTATAGCCAAGTTACTGCTGAGGGCCTTGAGCATGGTAACGCCCCGCCCTCCTGTTATTGATTACTGGGTCACAGTAATGGATCACACCTCTGGTGAGCCAAGTTACGTGGGTCTGGACAGTGCAATGATCAGAGCATGACAGTGGCAACTTGGTAGCTGGTAGATTCAAACCTGAAACCTGTTGGCACCTGCTTCTAATTGGTGCCTGCTTTATTGTATATTAGTATCTTGGTATCTTCTACTTTATCTTCAACTTTATTTGTTTTAAGTGCCAACTGTTGTCCCAAGGCACTTTACAATGATTATATAAAATGAACAAGATACAGTAAACAAACAGAAAAATGCCCCCGGCCCTTATAGACCCTTACACCGGCTGAGGAACAACTCCCAAAAAAACCCAGAGAAAAAAAAAGGAAGAAACCTCAGGGTGATCGACAGTGGAGGGGATCGTCACCCAGAACGGACAGAGGGACACTAAGGAGATAAACTAATTTAATTCAATTCATCAATCAAGCTATCCACACAACGACTCTTTAAAAGTCCTTGCAGAAATAGCACAGGTGAAGTTCTGGGTCAAGAAAGTAGACCATAGGATCCTAGAAAAGCTGGGCCAGGATGTGGACAATCCACTTCCGTAGGGTTCTGAGGGGGAGAACAGAGACTCCGGGGATATGAGGTCCCCAGCGGAATGAAGCCCGTAGGAGATAAGGGAAATAAGTTAGGAAATAAGGAATGAAGGAAAGAAAAGAGAGAGAGAACAGCAAGAGAAAAAATTGTGCAAAAAGGTCTACGGCTGAACTTTCAGCATAGGTTAACATGAGGAATGTCAAAAAGGAACGTCTTCAATCTAGACTTGAAAATAGAGACTGTGTCAGCCCCCCGGACTGGAGTCTGCAGGTGGTTCCATAATAGAGGTGGTTGGAAGCTGAAGGCTTTGGCTCCAAATCTGGATTTAGAAATCCGTGGAACCACAAGAAGACCTAAGGAACAAAGTGTTCTAGTGGGCTGATAGGGTTAATCAACCCCACCAGATACAAAGGTGCCAGACCATGAAGTAAGAAAGCAAGAGGATTGTGAACTGAATTCTGAAATGTACTGGGAGCCAATGAAGAGAGGCGAGGACCGCGGAAATATCTGTCTCTCTGCCTAGTTTTAGTCAGAACACGGGCTGCTGTGTTCTGGATAATGCCTCCAACTAACAATGAATTGCAGCCTGGAAGTAACAAAGGTGTGGACCAGCTTCTCAGCTGCATCTAAGGGAAGTATCTGCCTAACCTTCCTAATACTAAGGAGATGAAAGTAGGCAGTCTTAGATATATATATATATATATGTTTTAAATGTAAAAAGAAAGGTCCTGGTCAAAAATAACCCAGGTTTTCGACAGTGCTAATGGCAGAAGTTAAGCTATTATCTGATGCTATTATGTCAGAAATAGTGTCTCTAACGAGATTTGGACCCAAGACCAGTTGCTCAATTTTATCAGAATTTAGCTTTAAAAAGTTATGTGTCCTCCATGTCCTAATGTCATCAACGCAGGACCAGATCATCTTTACTCCTTCAGAATTTTGTGTGCTGTTGTTGACGTAGCTGTTTCACGACAGGTTAATGAAACGTTGCATGAAATGTTCAATGTTCATGGTTCGATTCCCGTCCTGAGTATTGAATCAAGCTATATCTGATGCCACTGCTGGCTACAGCTGACCAGTGCTGGGAATTGCTGACCACTACTGATCACTACTGTCCACTCACCTTCGCTCACCGCTCACTCATAGGCAGACAGTTTTCCTTTGCATTGTGCAGACGTAATTTTTTTCCTCTTCAATCAAGCTGAACACTGATACATTTAAGAATAAATCCGACATCTCTCCATATTGCAATTAAACAGAGCACTTTGTTTTATGCAGCATCAGCGACTCTTGCTTTATTCTTTAGAGGCAGAATTGTCTCTTTTTAAATATGTATAATCAGCCACTCCATCTTTGTGCTGCCCCTCTGGCACTCGCTAATACTTTCATCCGCTGCAGGAAGCTGAGGCTCTGACAGCTTTTAGAACTTTCAAACTGCCCAAAGTCTTCCTTTGTGTGTGTTTGTGTGTGCATATATATATTGTTACCATAAACTTTCAGGACACGGAGGCGGCAACCGTCACAAGCTCCTGCTGTGAGGTCAGTGATGTCACATCTGGCAGAATATTCCAATAAAAGCAAGGAGAAAACACACCAGAAGTTTGTGTCTCTCACTCTGTACTGAGTCTCATCAAATATATGAACTGGCTTCTGGTGCAGGTTATGTCTAGGTCATGATAAAGGCCTGGACTGCTGGGGGCTATTTTTCATCCTGCACCTAGAATGAGCACATGGACTTCGCTGTCTTTACTTCTTCTACCCTGTCCTCGAGTCACATCCACTTCCCAATGTCCCCCAATGACATATACTGATTAACTGATTCCAGTCTTTTACAATTTTGTTGCCACCGGCAAACGACGAGCCCAGGATGGGAGCGAGAACTCCATCAACTGCCCCGCAAAAGACTATGACAAGCCCAGTGATCCAGATGGACACTGGCACTTAAACATATTATGTACAGTATTTGAACCATTTATTTTGTGTATGTATTTGTGTATTTGCATGTTTGACTACTGGTCATTCCTGCATCACCGTCATCTTCACCCAGTCATCAGTCCCACTCTGCTAAGGTTTGTTGGACCTCCAGTGTATTTGATTGTGGCTCTACAGAGTCGCCAAATTGTGTTGCTTTTTTCTATCTTTCCATCCTTCTTAAAAAAAAAAACAAATGATGTTCAAAACTTCTATTTTAAATGAGAAACTACTGTAAGTTTTGTCTGTGTTGTCTGCCATGTTGCTCAGATCAGAGTAAAACCCACAACCTGAACTCCAATCAAATCAGGCTAAGTCACAGTTTACAGACACGTGTGAATAGATAAGTTTAAGTTTATTTAAGTTTATTTATTTATAGAGCACATTTCATACAGGCATGTAGCTCAATGTGCATGAACAGAGAACATTTAGAACATTTGAACAGATGTATATGTGTCTATTGTCTCGCCGCTCTAGTGGCCAATGTCGTGCCAATGTCTAATGTCAGTTCGTTGGCTAGGCCATGGAGTGAGAAACTGATCCACAAAATCTGAATCATCGGACCATATTACTGCATTTTTGTTCGTTCAGGGCTTTTTGGATCGGTACACTCGGATTGTGGAGGTCACAGACGGATAACCAATCCAAAACAATTTATCTGCACACCCCTAGTGTGTTAAGGTTATATAACAATCTGAAAAAAAAAAACATTTCAAAGGAAGCCTTGCTCTTTTGGTTAGTCTAAAAACGTGCAGGTCCTGTTTTTTATGTTTGTTTGTTTTGGGATTCACCACATTAGTCACTTCCACATTCACACATTACATGCCACAGTCTATGTTAAAAGAGAAAAATCTAAATCTAACAGTGTCCAACGGTTAAGACATTCTGAAGGCTGTCTCGTCTGTGGTTCCTTATTCATGTCTGGAAACGCTACGAGCAGTTAATTTTTAAAAAGCTGTTAGATTTTAAAGTGGGCCAAAGGAAAGAGTGATCGCCATTTGGGTTTTCCAGGCTAAAGGCTAAAGTTCCTGTTACATTGGGTTGGTGCAGGTTTTCAAAGCTTTTAAGTTGATTGTAGAACAATAAATAACTAAGCTCTTCAGTCTGTCCAAGGCCTCCCTCCTATCAGTCTTGGACAAAATACTTCAGCAAATAGAAAACACACACTCACACATGCCTGCACACACATTTGTGTTGTGTTTTGGGATCACTCTATATGTACATAAATGAAGAAATATCCCATTACCAAAAAAAGTGACAGGTCCCCACATCCTAATGTATACAGGAACACAAACACACACACACACACACACACACACACACACAAACATCGGCTTCTTTGTTTTCTGAGTACTGTCCTGAACCAAACCTTTACGAAATCTAAACCTTTATCATAATCTCAACCCCCAGATATTTAGTCTTAAACCGATGAAAAGGTGAATGTAAAAAGTTCTTGGATTTACGATGTCCTCAACCTAACAGGTTTATTGTGTCACCATCTCATATCAACTGATTGACTAAGTATTTTTCATCATTTTGACATACAGCGCAAAAATCTAATTTTGCACAGTCCTAGTCCACACGTGCTGTGGACTTATATGTAGTCACACCACGTTATACATGGAGACGTCTCTTCACTACATTAGTTGGGTTGGGTTAGCTCCATACATTAGATCATGGGACTCTTATATGGGTCAATAAGACGCTGATGACACGTTTATCAGGAAACAAATTTACTGTCATGATTTGTAACTATTAAGACCATCATGATAAAATGAACTGTACTACAGTATAGTATTGTCAAATCAACAGTAAATATGTTGTAAAAAGTTTTAATTAAAATGTTTGTGTCCCAAGTTTGAATAAATCCTTTACTGTTTTAAAACCCTGGTCAAAAGACTGTTTCTGGTTCTGTTTTTCTTTTTGGGGGTGGCAGATTTTTTTTTCTGTATTGATAACGGATGCAACCCTTTGGTGAAATGACAGTGGGGGCAGTGGCCCTTTAACTTATTTGAGTTTGAGAGCCATGCATTATATGGTGCTACACTCACTCCTTAGTTTGTGTTTTTTTTGGGGGTAACTATTTGCCATTTACTATGCCACACAGACAAGCGGAATCCGAGTTATGTCAGAGGGTAAGAAAGCCATATGATATACATAAAACCATTGGTTGTTGTTGAACCCTGACTTACATTAACAGACAAGTCAGTAAAGCGGTTTGAGGGACAAGAAGACACACAATGAGGACTGAAAAGGACACTCACTCCACTGGCCGAGTTAGGTATTCCTGTTAGTGTTCATTGCTGGTTCCATGAAAAGTTAATAATTTTAGCGCACAGTCCAACATCACCACAGCAAAGAACACAGCTGTGGGTTGATATGACAAGGACCAGACTCCAGCCATGTCACAGCACCTGAAACTCCTGGTAAGTCAAAAATCTAAATCGTCACTCCTCACGTCCAGCATGTGGGTCAAGACTAGGCTTTGTATTTTTTTTAAAAAAGGCAAAAACGTTACATTTAATTACATTCTGTGAGCGATGTTGCCTGCAGGGATAAATAATTCAACACGAGCACTGACTAATGTGAGCCGCCAACATTTTCCTAATGAAAATGTGTCATATTTCATTCAATATCAAACAGAAATGTTCTCCCATTTATTATGTCTGACTAAACACACACTCCACGTCCTTCAGCTGGACTACCCCCTGGTCATCACCGCCATTTTTATCTCTGGGATCGGAGGAACTTTTCAGTATGGATTTTCTGTGTCTGTGATGACTTCCCCTTCTGACGTGAGAACCAAACTTTAGGGAAAAACTTCTTGGTAGAGAAACATTCACGGTAAAGCACGGGTGATTTTTTTTTTTTTTTAAGTTCATCAAGGAGTTGGTCAACCAAACATGCCTAGAGAGATACAACCTGTCACTGGAGAGGTGGCAGCTGTCTCTAATCTGGTCCTTCACTGTCTCCATTTTCTGCATCGGAGGACTGGTGGGTGCACTGGCAGTGGGGTCACTCATCTCAGTGCATGGCAGGTTGGTAGAGAACTACAAAATAATAAAAAAAAAATTCTAATTATATGAAAGAGTAGATGTTGGTTTTCCCATCCAATAGGAAGAGGTGCCTCCTGTTAAACAATTTCGTGGCCATATCTGGAGCTCTGTTGATGCTCTTGAGTAGACGAGCTATGTCCTTTGAGATGATCATGGTCGGACGATTTCTCTACGGTATCAATGCAGGTAAATAAACTCTATGAAACTGTCGAGGTTTGTGTTAGGATTAACCTGCAGAACTTGGATGATTTTTTTCTTGCGCTGAGGATCATTAAAATTACAAAAACCCTCAGGAAACCAAAGAACAAGAAATATATTGTGACAAGAAAAAAACATGTTTCCTTTATCGCATGTTGCCCCCCTTCTGTAGGGAGGACTACAGACTAGCTTCATGTATCATTGGCTCCCCTTGCCATACATCTGCGTTTATTCTTCTTCTTCTTGTCATCCTTCCTTTGTCATCTGCTTATTCAATATTAAGCCGCGAGGAAGGCAGTCTCCAGTCCCTCATCAACCTTCCTCAAGGTGGTAAAGGAAGGAGCCAATCACCTTTACTGGGATTAGGAAAGGAAGGAAAGCAAACTCGAGTAAAGGCAAACCCATCACCAAAGTGAACTATGGGTAGCTTTGGGCACCAAGGGAGCAGTGAGTGGGCAAGGTGTTATCTTCATTGCACCTCGATGGTTACCTGTCAGCTGGTTGATTAGAACCTGAAACCCTTCAGATTCAAAATTTAGAACATAAGTTCATTCTAAACTGATATTTCTAGACAGTGTGCCATTTTTGAGATTGGATTTGTACACCGCCTATGTACAGGTCCCTCTGTGGCTCATACAATCAATAACTCTTTATAAGTCCGACTATTTTATTTTTATTTTCTCACATCATTTGTCAGCAAGTTATTGAGTCCAACATTGATTTTTTTGGGGGGAATATGTGTTTCCTGTTTGTGCGACTGTAGGAGTAGGTCTCTCAGCTCATGCCATGTATGTCGGGGAGTGCGCCCCCGTGAGACTGCGGGGAATGGTGGGTGTGACTGTTGCCACCTCAATCTCTTTTGGGAAGTTTTCTGGTCAGCTACTGGGAATCAGGTGAGTAGTCAAGCATGCATGTTTTATTTTTTTCATGGGGATCGGTTTAAAGTGAAGGGAATAATTGACGGGCAGCTCCTATGGCGCCATCGAGTGGAAGATACCTGTATTGCGATGTGAAAAATGAACTCAGCTTTAGTGTCGGGTTTAGGTCGAGTGCAACCTCTTATCAATATCCCGACCGGGTGCATACGTGGGCTCATGGACAGTATAGAGCAACGCCCTGAGACAATCAATCATGCACAGTCAGTTTAAGAAATGACTGACGTGCTTTTTTTGTCTTATTGTTTCAATGCATGTGGAACAAGTAAAAAAAACACATGATCGTTACAATTACCAGGCAGTGACGTCATCAAACATTTACAAATACATGAACCCTACAGAGCATCTTATTCAACTCTTGATTAGCAACATTTCTCATATTTTGTTTAAACATCCATATCAGTAATTTTTAGATATTCAAAATGTAGCATAGAAATTAAACATTAGCATCATCTAACCATGAACCTTGACTTAAACTGGAGTCCATGTACCGCCTTGTTTGAATTAAAGCATCAATGATGTCTGTAATGGTCGTCCATTTCGCTCTTAGTATTTAGAAGTCTCAGAAAGTCGGAGGAACTTTGTCTCCTCAAAAACCATTCCAATAAGATTTCTGGGCCAAAAAGCTGAGAAGCTGTGACATTCTTCCCTCACCTGTGGGGATCTATACAGTACAACGAGATCAACCTTTAGTTTCACAGAGTTCTCCTGCCATGACATGAGGCCAGAGGACTGATGGCCTCACAGTTCAATTTTGTGCTGCAGTTTTTCTGACCCCTTAACAAGACCACGTTAAACACATACAGTTGTTAATCATTCAAAATAACCTCTGTACATTATATACCACAGCTGAAATAGTTACATCTATCTATATATTTAATATGTTGAGACAATTTCATAGTGACATGCAAAGGACAGAACGGTCTTTCATATAGGCTGCATTTTCATAAATATAGGCTTCATATAGGCTATACAACTCCAAGATGAGGATCAGCAGTGCTCAGTGATCAGCTCTTAATCTATTAATATTTAAAGGGTAAATTGGAAAAGCAATGGCAAAAATATGAAATAATGTGAAAAACATTAACACAAGATAAATATAACCATCAAACTATTTAAAATTGCTTATCTGTTATCCATCCGGGTGGTGAGCCCACTGGAAGTAATCTCTAATCGGGATTCAAACTTGCCCAGGAGTTGAACCCTGGAGTTTCATTCTGAAGACAGAGACACTGCCTGCGGGCCAAAGTGAAGCCCAAAAAAATATAACCATTTAATTTATGTTTAATTTCATATTTCTATGAATACAGGTGAGGCTCTGCCTCCACTGACTGCATGTCACTGCTATTATGCAAAAAAATATATATTGAGCAGTCTAGAGCACAGGTGTCCAACTCAGGTCCAACGTTTGAATTAACATTTAATCTGGGGTGCCATTGAAGACGGGGGAGCCAGGCAGTTGTTCGGGGCTTCGGCCATTAGAGGGCACTAATAGGTTACCGGTCCCAGCAATATCTTGCTAGGAGCCACAAGAGACCCTAGCACAGCCCTTGCATTTAATATCGACAGAAGAGAAAATATTTACAGTTAATTTTTTCAGTATGAAAATTCAGGCTGGCCCAGGACTTCATGACAGTTTTTAATTGTGGCCCAATCTGAAATTGAGTTCCTCTGGTGACACTTTTTTGGCCCTAAGTTGTTCACAGTAGGACAAAAGGACTCCTTCAGTTCAGTCCTCTACTGTTCAAGACGCTTTTTTTACTAAATGTGTTGTGTTGTGTTGTGTTAGCGGTGATATGAAATAAGTATATAAATAAGTATTTCTCGCCAGTGAGAAGTCGTTCGGTGTCGTCTCTCATGTCATCAGAGAGAAGACTTGTTTACATTGTGACGATGCTGAGATGTTTTTTCTCTCAAGGATTTTTTATTACTCTTATACTGCAGCTGTTTCTATTTAGTCCATTTATTTGCCTATTGTTGTGAGGGCTGAATTAGCCAGGTTTATAATGTCAATCAATGTTTTTGGAAAGTTATTCTGTCCAACTCTGGACATTATTTGTTTACATCAAATGCTGCACAAAAGATCATAGGATTGTTTCAGACAAAATGGTAAAAAAATTAATTTGTCATTTTTCCATAACTTATATTGAAGTAGTGTGTTTATGTTGTAGACAGTTATTTATAGAGTGCATTTAGTCTGGTATCACACTAATTCAGGGGAAATGAGCTGCATATATCGATATCGGTTCATATCGGTATCAGAAATTAAGTGTTTATCGGTTAAGTGGCAATATCGGTTAATATCAGTACAGGTAAATGTTATAATGACATGACAGGTAAATGACATCCCCAATAAATGCTGAAATTTGTCAGACCAAAGCAACAGTTTACATTTTTTACACCATTTATGAATTCTACAGACAGTAAAAAAAGTGCATTTTTTATTGTCTGTTTATATTATCCTTAGGCTGTGAGTTTTAATTCCGTGTCATAGAATACTAAGACATTTTGATTTTGGCCCATGTTTCACATCCTTTTTCTACACTAGTCTTATACAGATGTTTGTTTGTGCAGTGAGTTACTTGGTACAGAGGATAGATGGCACTGGCTGATGGGTTTTAATGGCTTCACAGCATTACTTCAGCTGGTCACCCTGCCCTTCCTTCCAGAGTCTCCCAGTTTTTTGTTCCTGTACAGAGGGGACCACCAGGCTTGTGACCAAGGTGCGTGAGACACGTTTTATTAATGCTGATAAAAAAAAAATATCTATTGACTCTGATGCTCATTGCCAGATGTTTGGCTTTGTAACCTCAGCGTTGAAGAGGCTTAGGGGCAACAAGGACTACACACAGGAGATGGAGAATATGATGAAGGAGAAAAATGCAATGCAGAACAACTGCAGCTACTCCATGCTGGAGTTTATTCGGGATAAAAGTGTACGCTGGCAGCTTTTCACCATCATCACTACCTTTGTGGGACTACAACTATGTGGCATCAACGCTGTGAGTTATGCATCATATCTGTGACCCAAAAAAATCAAAACACAAACTCACAACATAACATTCACATCACATGGGTTGATATTGCATTCTACAAAGCTTACATTTTCTAATTAAAGAAAATGCACTAATTTATTATATTCCTTGTATCTGGCAAATTGTTGTACATTCTCAGCCTAGTCAGAGCCAGAAATTTGACTTTGTCCTAGGTCAAGACATAGGACACACAAACTTGGTTATCAAGATACTGTGATAATAACTTTAATCAAAATGAAGTAACATTACTTTTGAAATATTGCAATTTGTTAAAGAAAGACTCAATCTATCCATCTTTGTCCTCCTTTACATTACTTTTGACATTACTGTGTCCCTGGAGCTATAGTCTCCACGACAGTCACCCAAACCACACTGCACAGTATCAGCGGCTTGTGAACCTACCTGGACGTTGTGAGTCCACTGAAATGGTTTGATTATTTTACAAGGTCTAATACGGATGTTTACATTTTATCCTGTTGAACTAGATTGTACATTGCCAGAAAAAAGGGTTTAGACCATTAGTTCTTAACCTGGGTTTCGTCGAACCGTAGGGGTTCGGTGAGTGGGTCTCGAGGGTTCGGTGTAGACTCTGCCGCAGAGGTCAAGACACACCAACTCACCCTACTAGAGGGTTCGGTGATGAAACTGGTGGGGTTCTGTAGCCCCAACACGGTTAGGAACCACTGGTTTAGAGTCAATATGTAGTAACTGGTAGTTCTTGCAGTTGTGTTACAACTGGTTGAAAGAAGAATGTCAATGCCAAGGATAGTGGACATGGTCAACTGATTAAATAATTAATCAATTACTCAGATCTCAGTACTTGAGATTTGGAATTACTTGATTACATCAAACCTGAACCCAATATTGCAACTTGTAGTATTAGTTACGATACCTACACATCCAGCATGCTGAGGGCAGCCAATGCTGAGGCGATACTGTCCTATTCACTAAATGCAAAGGTTAGTTGAGCATTTTGGCTTAGGTATTGTATAAACAATGATTCTGTCACCAGTTTACAGAGATGTTTTTCCTTCCGTACTCATTGCACATGAGTACGGAAGGAAATGGTGTTCCCAGAAAGCAGACATGTTGGGGGTACAGTTGGGAATTGCCTGGGAAGTTTGTTTAAAGAGAATTACGAAGAAATTATCTTCAAACTACTTCCAGACTCAAACCAGTGTGAAAAACAACTGAAATCTAACAACATTACATTTCAACAACTAATAACTGTGGTGTTTTAGGACAGAGTAAGTGTCTCCTCTATTGCTGTGGAACACAAGGGTTCTCACTCTGGACAAGAAACAAACTCGGTAAAGTGGTTTGCTCCTTCCAGTAGACTCAACGCCTGCAGTAAGGTAGAAGAGGGGGGGCTGGTATAGTGCAGTGTGATTTGGGTGGTGGTTGTGAAGACTGCTGCCTCCGCAACATGGTAACAGCAACAGTGAATTATGTTGGTTGGGTGGAATTTATTAAATTTTTTAATAGGAAAACTGAATGTTGAGGGTAATTATTATATTCTGCATAGCTTTAAGTAAATGTAAAACATTAAACATATTATTCAACTGTATCAGTATCAATGAAAATACATTTCCCTTGTATATTCCCCCAAATGGATGTAGGTGAGTTAAAGCTAATTTAGCAGCTGTTAAAGATGGTTAAGGAGGTTTACCAACCTATCAAATCCACGATATCTCGACATTTAAAGGACAAGTTTGCATAACTCTGGCTGATAAGTCTCCTTGTTCCAAATCACTAAAAACGTTCACCCAATACAGCACTCTTTCTCCATCCCTCAGGTGTACTTCTATTCCTTCGATGTGTTTCGTGCAGCAGGAATCGAGGAAGGCCAGCTACGTTATGCTGCCTTGGGAACAGGTTTATGTGAGGTCATCACCTCTTTTGCTTGTGTGAGTCCCGGTTGACTGACATCACATCAGGTTTTATTTCTGTTTTATGGTCCTTCAGTGACATTAAATTTCAGGCGTATTGTCTATAACACACTGTTAATATATGTTGCAGTTTATGTTTATTGAGAGCACGGGGAGGAAAACTCTGATGTTCAGAGGATTCATGAAAATGTCTGCAACTCTGGTGCTCCTCACCATCACTCTGTATTTTCAGGTTAGTTCTGATTTATTTATCTCATGCTTGAAGCAAACATTTTATAGAATCTAATGTTTTTAGTTCAAGTTCTAAAAAAAAAAAAAAAATCTAATTGTGAAATATCTATTGATTCTCTTTAGAGGAACGTCTCCTGGTTGCCATACTGCAGCATGGCTCTCATTTTCATATTTATTATTTTTTTCTCCAGTGGACCAGGTATATTTATCATTCTTTTATCAACTTGTAAATATCATGTATAACCAGTCCATTGAACCAGTTTGAGTTTTGAAAATTAACAGGAAACATACAATTTTGTCTGAACGGAAACAAATTTAAAAATAATGCTTAACTGTTCATATCTATTTTATTTTGTGCTTTAAAAAAAAAAATAAAATCCTGTTTAGCCCATAATTAAAGTGATTTGTCTCCTAAAAGTCACTCGTAGCCATGGGTTTGAACCAGAATTTTATGCCATTCGCTTTGGAATAATACATTGTTTCGTCATTTCTGGTTTTGGTTTCCACCATGATATTGACACTACTGAACCAGTTAAAAACAAAATAATATCATTCCTGTATTGTTTTTAATCAATCATATTTTACTTATATAGCCCACATATACAAATCAGATTTGTTACATAGGGCTTTACAGGGTTGGTA
The DNA here is from genome assembly GCA_016785265.1 of Paraplagusia blochii. Lineage (NCBI taxonomy): Eukaryota > Metazoa > Chordata > Actinopteri > Pleuronectiformes > Cynoglossidae > Paraplagusia > Paraplagusia blochii. The sequence goes on along the minus strand of JAFBJS010055255.1, from coordinate 65,046 downwards.
ACATCCTCTGTCATTAGACCCTCAGCCAGGGGAAGAAAAAACTACCGAGGGGGAAAAAAAAATAACCTTTAACAGGGAAAAGAAAACAGGTAGAAACCTTAGGGAAAACCAGAGGGGGATCCACTCCCTGAATGGACAAACACTGCAATGGATGTTACCAGAGCACAAAAAATACAAAGATACAACACAGTTGAAAAAGAAATGTTATTTCAGTAGCTGCTATGTCAGTAGTTATTGAAGGTGTCAGGAATTAGCAGTGAACCCAGTTGCACAAAAGCACTGACCAAAGATTGGTGTTTAGGTAATTTTATTACAATGAGTCTCAAACTACAAATATCTAGCACAAGGCCAGGACAAAAACATTAAAGCTAAGACAGCAATCAGAGACAGAAATGCAGTTCAAATACCGGGGCAGAGACAAGACATAGCCGAGGATGGAAGGCAGGTCAAATTGGAAGGACAGGAGATCACCACTGGTCAAAGCACAAGCACAGGTTACGTTACCACAGATCAGGCAGAGGTCAAATCTCACAGAAGGGCAGGTCGGTCCAGAAGGGCAGAAGAAACAGGCAAAAATGTCAGACAAACAGGGTCGATACTGGATAAGCAAGTTGAGAATAAAACGCTGGAGAGTCATGAAAAATCCAAGACAATCTGGCAACTCCGCTCAGCCACAGGTGAGGTTAAATACTCAGGCAATGAGCCACCTGGTTGGACAAACAGAAGACAAAGCCCTGTTGCCTGATTGGTTAGAGAGACCCATGTGATGTATAAGAGACAGCTGTTCTGTGTTGTTTCAAAGCCCCGAAAGTGTGGTTCATTTTCCGGCACAATCTGACGAACCCCGTGGAAGCTTCATGAGGCTTCAGATGCCCATCCCTAAAGCACAGGTTACGTTACCACAGATCAGGCAGAGGTCAAATCTCACAGAAGGGCAAGTCGGTCCAGAAGGGCAGAAGAAACAGGCAAAAATGTCAGACAAACAGGGTCGATACCAGATAAGCAAGTTCAGAACAAAACGCTGGAGAGTCATGAAAAATCCAAGACAATCCAGCAACTCTGCTCAGCCACAGGTGAGGTTAAATACTCAGGCAATGAGCAAAGTTGCCACCTGGTTGGACAAACAGAAGACAAAGCCCTGTTGCCTGATTGGTAACAGAGACCCATGTGACCATTGCAGACATCAAAAGGAGGGAAAACATTTAAAGCAACAGAAACACACACAGAATCATGACAGAAGGCTATAAATCTGGTCACAAAACTCCTGGTACTTCAAGTCGTGGTTATCCTAGTCCTGGCATTGGCCCATTCATCAGCAACAAAAAGTAGTTTAAAACAGATTCCATAGCAGAGAGTAAGACATTTAAAACCTATAGCTAAACTACAGGATTGTACAGGATTACATTGTTTTAGGGGACAAATTACTTTGATTGTGGGCTACACAGGGTTGGTAAAGAACAGGTTTTAACTGGTAACCATTATTTTTAGATAAGCAGTTCTATTCTGGGCCAAAAATATATATGTATGTTCTTGGTTGCGTTTCAATTTTTGTCTAATACCAATATGGATCTGAAACCCCAGCTGGGCTACTGTGGATGAGGCAGTAGACAGACTATAATTGTTTTTCAATGTAAGCTTCTGAATTTTTGACCGATATTGGACAGATTCTGATCGCGAGTATTGTATTGAGCCAGCTCTATTTATGACATCAGCAAATATACACAATTACGTATGCAAAAGGTTAAGTTGTTGCATTTGGACTTCTGAACTTTTCCTTGGAATTGTTACATAGCATTTTGCCTTGAGATCCAATCCTAGGACGTTTAACTACTCATAAACACCAGAGCAGGCTTCTCTAGACGGGTGTGACCACAATGACACCCATTCACATCTGGACATGAGACAAGAAAACTGCTCATTAGCATCAGGAGCAATTTCTGACCCAAAAACATGTGACCAAAACAACTGTCCACACCTTTGTCCAGTGGTGAAGGGAGTGGTCTAGAGCAGTGTTCTCCAACGTTTTTTGTGCCACGGACCGATTAAATGTCTCGCACTATTTCCACGGACCAGTCGTTAAGTTGTGGCAGATAAATAGCCCTTAATAAATTTTAATTTCCAGTGTTCAGAAATATTTTCCTACCTGTAAAGTCCTGCTAGCCGCATTAACTGTGCATGGGCACTAGAATCGTTTCCCAAGTGCACACAGCCTATAATTTTCTCCTACCAGACCGGTGTAAAAGGTTAGAATCTTGTATCATTTTGAGTTTATTGTTGTTGTCTTCACTGAGAAAATATTTCCTAATCAAATATAGTTGCATTATTGATGTTGGAATCCTAGCCATTCTATTGGTCAGTTCTTTTGTTGATATGGATATGGATGATGTGGAAGTAATAGCCAGATGGGGCCAGAAGGAAACATTTAATCTCTGCGGCTCGTCACCAATTCACCCACGGACCGGTTCCGGCCCCTAGCCCAGTGGTTGGGTACCACTGGTCTAGAGTAGAACTACTAGAGATCCCTCTAATATCAACCAGAAACTGATGAAGTTCCTCAGTTGCGAAATCATCAACCCTAAGAAGAAGAAGTCCAGTTGCTGACAACTAGGACTTTTTACATGACCCAATGAATGACATAAATACTTGTGCTCACTTTTGTCTCTCAGCTGGAGTAATAGCTCCATTTCCTGGTGAAATCTTGACACAGCCTTTTAAATCAGCTGGATATACGCTGGCCTGCATCCTGAATTGGACGGGCCTGTTCCTGCTGGGGATGCTCTTCCCTCTTATTGTGGTAGGTATTTCTCTCTATTCCAAAAGAGGAACGTGTGACCCAGTGTTCCCAAAATATAAATTTTACAGAAGCTGCACTTTTTTTCTCTTTCTTTTTAAGGAAAAGCTTGGTCCGTTCTGCTTTCTCATTTTCCTGGTTGCCTGTATGGTTTGTGGGTTGTTTGTGAGGTTCAACGTCCCGGAGACCAAGAACAAAACAGTGTTGGAGATCACTGCTGAGTTCCAGAGGATGCACACGAAAAAACCTTTTAGTTCATTTGATCAAATGCAGATACGTGATACAAAATTCTAACTTTATACAATTTGAATTTTTTTTTCATGTTTTACAGGTAACTAAAATATGTTATTCTACTATCGGACAGGCTTTTACAGTGTTTCGTGTTTTGTGTTTTTTTTTTCCCAAATGCTAGCACATGCACTACCCGCTTGTAACACAAATTATACCTTAAAAACCGACTATCCTAATGGTATAAACCTCATCTTTACAGCAGATCCATGTGAAGCTCAACTAATGAAAAGCTGGAAATTATAGCTGTCAATTTTTATTAAAACAATGATATTAAAAAGCTGTACGAGCAATTCTGCAGAGAGTAAATTATTAATATGTGGTTGCCATTGATAAACATGTGTTGAATGACTTTAAGATTTTATTATTCATTGCTATAGCTTTTGATTGTGTGGTTAGAACAGTACTTTTATTTCAGTGATGTAATATACATGTGTTTTATCCAGAGCTTACAGAAGAGAACAACAATAGAAACATACAGGGATGTTCCTCAGGGTATGGAACCAAGAACCCTCTAATTCTAGGTCAACTGTGCTAACAAGAACTCTATGGACCCACTATTTAAATATGCCACTCTTTCTTATATCCTGCTTATATTGTTCTCTTAATGAATTTGAAGTAAATAGAATAGGGAGACAGATGTGGTGCATTTAAAACAATAATTTATTGGTAGCAGCGTTTCCAGAATTGATGTTCTGCAAAGGTTCGCTGAAATTTCTTCCCAACCATTTAGACATCCTACCTGAGTTAACTGTGCATGTGCACAAAGAACAGATATCAGATGGGCATCATTTTCTTTGTGATACATTACCTGAATTCTGGAACGTTTCATATTTCTATGATATATACCGCAGATGATGTTCTTTTTCTCCTTTCAGCCCGTCCCAGCCTGTCAGTGGTTGCCATAGAGAATTAACGTTTTTCATTTCATCATTTTCTCCATATTTTACTCTGACTGCAACTCCATGTCCTCCATCACTGCGCCCATCGATCTCCCTCTAGCCTTCCTCTTTGTCTCCTAAATGGCAGCACCCTTCTCTGACACTCTTCTATTACAGAAATCTCAGTGAAGATCAAAAAGGTGATCTTCAGTTTATAAACTCCTGCACCTTCACCTTTAATTCTTGTAACCTCACCATTCCACTGTTCTCCTTTTCATTCACTTCACATTTATCACTCCTGACTTCCTCATACAAAATCACAATTCCTCCCTTGTCTCCCTGTCATAGGCCTTTTCCAGATCTACAAAAACACAAAACAACCCCTTCATCAGACGGCTAACTTTATCAACTTTATCCCTCTGTATATATTGCATATGATATGATATGACTTATGAGTGTATGCAACAGCCATGTCTAATACTCACTTAATACTGCACTGAAATATTCCATCTGTTTTTTAACTTTTAGATAAAAAAAAACATATTTATTGGTATTTCCGTTGTCTCTGAAATCATGCCGCAGAAGGTAGCTGATATTTACATGATATTAAAAATTTCTAGTCACCCAGACACAAACATATTGCAATGAAAAGTCACACTTATTTATCACTATAAGTTGTAAAATGAATAGAAAATATAGTCTAGACATTGACAAGGTTTAAAATAGTGATTAATAGTAATCATTCATTATCAGTCTGACACTATGAGCAAACACACTGTGTCTTTAGAGCACTGAAGTGAGTGTTACTGGAAATAGGCCTCTATACGCTATGTTGAAATGTTGCACCAATAACCACATTTGCAACTTGAATAGTCATTTACCACAATAGCAATGAATAGAGTGCATATCTGATGAAATACTTTAACGTTATATTCACTGTAAAAACAGTTCTTTTACTTCAAAAAGTGATGTGGCCCTAAACATGTATTCGATGTCTATAGAAATATATTACCATCCCCAAAACAGAGGCAAACAGGCATTGGTTGTGGTAGGATATTTACACAAGGTAGCGCAGAATTTCAGCTATGGCTGCACCTTTCCATTTCAAGTAGGAAAACAATTCAAAGCACCAAAACTTGCCACAGGATTCAGGTATAAAATGCCAGTCTGGTCTTGTGGGTGCCAGTGATTATGACCCCTGATCTACAGCATCTAAGTCTTCATTCATAATGTAACATTCACAGGTATGGGAGGGGGAGTGAGTAAGCTGGTGGAGAGAATGGATGTGTAAGGAAGTGATAGTGCAGAAAGGGTGAGCAGAGAGGGTGGAGTGGAGGAGAATGGGTTTTTGGAGAGGCTGGGTTGAGAGCAACAAAGGAGTTTAGAACGAGTTCCTCCAATTTAATGAACTTCTGGACCTTCATTTTATTCCACATACAGAACCAGTCACTGGGGGCTGTCCCCACATGTGATAGCAGTCACATGCATCCCCATTTAGTGCCATTTTTAATTCGTCAAGACAGACTAACTATGGATCCTCTGTTCATGTAGCCCTTCACGTTTTCTCTTCCGAACATCTGTTCCCAAGGATCAGTGGTTCTCGATCACTCTACCTCCTACCAGTGGACGTTTCTGAGCCAATAGTTGACATATATATATACACACATATATATATATATATATATATATATATAATATATATATATTTTTGTTGTATATATATTTGTTCTCTTTACTCAATGCCCAGATTCATTGAGTAAAATTTAAATGAATATTCTCAGGTCCAGTATGAGTATTTGTTGTTTTCTTAACACACACACACAACCACACACACAGAATCTAACTATTGCATTTGATCTTTCCAGTGAACATAAGTACAAACCTCAATACTCATGTGTTTTGGTTGGTTGCATAAAATGAACTGGTGGGCCAGATTCTAGCTGCAGGCCCCAAGTTTGACACACTTGCAGTTCATTATTTTTTTTGTGTTCAGTACAGTACAAAACTATGTGGTTCTGTGGATTCAAGGGCATATCTGTGATACTTGCCCATCTCACCAGCACTCTGTCTATGCAAGTGAGACATTTTTGTAAAAATATGATTTTGTTTTCTCCATATTTAAAAGTGAATTAGTGATTGAGAAATTATTAGATATCTCTTTGCTCAGAATATATTCAGCTGGTTGTTGTACTGCATTATGGTCCTTATTTTACACATTGTGATGTTAGCTCTCTGTACGTTCACTTTTTACTGTATTTATATTTTCTCTTAACCAGGGACCTTATAAAGAAGCCTTTGACACATTACATCTCCATCATGGCCCTCAGTTAGCATATCAATAATAATTGATATGAATGTTCAACTCTTACTTCAGTAAGATTTTTTTTTATCTGAATAACTGCCCCCAAACATTTTTATAAAATAAGCTGTGGTGTTCCTCAAGGCTCAATATTAGGTCCAATTATTTTTTCCCTATATGCTTTCAGATTTTCAGTAGGCATGGTGTTTTTATCTACAGCTACACCGATGACACTCAACATCACTACGTCTCCTGAAGATACAAGCCCATTCGATAAACTATACAATTGCATTCTGGATATAAAACATGGGTGGCACATATTTCCGACATCTCTTAACTTTATCATAATTACATAGTGTCAACATCACAAGAGTAATTATGTTACTCTCTCAATCAAACACAGATGTCCTAATGCATGATTTTGTTTTGTCTTGAATGGTTGACATTTTTTTCAACAATATTAAAGTTAACATTTGGTCTTTTGGGCAAGGTCTTATAATACAATATGTTTTCACACCAATTTTTGTTGCCAATGGCAAAATGTTAGCAGGGTTCTGACAAAACAACGTTATTAAGTTAGTTTGGGATAAAATTGGGGATAATACATTTCCCAAAAAATAGTAACTTAGCCAATTTTATTCAGTAAAAGTAGCTCATAAGGGACAAATGTTTGAAGACCCCTGCATTGCTGCAATGCCCTGCATTTCTGGTCTTCCTACAAAATCCTCATTCCCTCACAATTACTCAGAAACTCAGTCGCAGACTTGCTGATAAAGACTTGAAATCAACAGCACAATACACCAGTTTTATAATCATTGCCTTGGCTGCCAATGGGCTTCAGAAGCTTTTAACATACAGCAGTTGCCATGGTGGTTCTTTATAGAATTCTTATTGACTTTATACACATGGAACAAATGTTTGTAATAAATATATGTCAGACTGGGACATAACTAAAAAAATAACTAAAACTGAGAAACACACATATGGAACCATGGTTTCATATGTACAGGTTTTATTGAGATGATATTAAAGTAAACAGAAGATGCCAATGGGTGTACTGTCTGTGTATGCTTCAGGTTTTTGTTTTTATCTAGAAATCTTATCTAGAAACAGGTTCACTGAAATTCTTTAAACTTTTTTTTTTTATCTCGGTGTCCTGTTGTTATCAGCGCTATCAGCATCCGGACACTAGGCGTCCAGCAAACAGCTGGCTTGCGGTGAAGTGGGAGTAGGGTGAGGGTGGGAGGTCAATGTTCAATGTATGAAATGTGTTTGTTGGTGTATTTGGTGTAATACAGTTTTAAGATGCTTGTTTTTCTTGAAACCAAAAAAAAAATATCAGGCTAAAACATTTCAGCATTTCACAAGGTTTTTGTTACAAACACACGCTTTTGTCAAAACTTTGTCATCAAGGCATCGAGAACTGTAACAATACTGTCTAAAATTCAGTAAAGGGAGTGTTTCAGATTTTGAAGATGGTTCATCAATTCATTCAAGAGGGTTCTTCAGTTTTTATTAGACTATCGGGGAAATTCGGGTTTAACTCGGACAACCAATGCCATTTCCATGAACGGGACAGTTGCGATTCAAGGTGTCCATTGTTAAATGATGTTATTTCCAAAAAGATGTGGAGGACGTCCATAATTCCTCCTTCAAAACATTTCTCTTCTCTGACAAAAACATTTTATCCGCTGAACTTCAGCCGCTACTTCTTCTTCGTCAGAGCCAACAAAAACAAAACCTGACAAAGAATTTGTCGTTTCATGAGATTCAATCAAGATTCATCTGACTTTATTTGTTCTCCTCAAACAGAAAGAACATCAGAAGATCATTTTTCGTTCATCTTCATCCTCTTATTCGGTGCTGGGTCCCAGGGTCAGAAGTCTTCACAACTGTCACACAAATCACACTGCACTACACTGTCACCCTTTGAGTGGGCAGGGCCGGATTAACATTTCTATGGCGTGGGGCTAATCATCAGGTTGAGGCCCTTCATATCATATCCTGATCACAGCCTGTGCACTGACGCACTGGTCACACAGACGTCCACAGAGACAATCTATGACACACTACAGTTTTATGACAATTGTCAATCTGTATAGCCTGTGGGTAACTGTAGAGCAGGGTTTCCCAAACTTTTTAATCTGGTCACCCACATTTAAAAAAGCCCCAAACCTTGCAACTTAATCAATAGAGATTTTACATGTTCACATGTATCTAAAAAAAAAACAGGTCAACGGAAAAAAACAGTAACCGAGATTTCAAAAGTTTTATTACTGCCACAGTTCCATCTCTACAGTACGCCAGTTTTGCCTCATCTTTGAGTTTATCCTGCAGCTCCCCATCTATTCCACGTACCAATGTGTGTGCAGGCCAAGTGAGCACAACATTTGAGGTACGGTGAGGCTGGCCCCCTTCATGCATCTCCACCAAGTCAATGTGTTAAACCAGATGATTCAAGACTCAATGGTAAAAATAAAAAAAAATGTTTCCAGTAGATGGGGTGTAAACAAGGCCCCTTCTCCTGCTACCTTTTCTCCATTTTAAAGTGAGCATCAGGGCATAGTTTTGTTCAGGCATCGTTTCTGTTAAGTTTTTTTTAGAAGCCAAAATTTTGCATCTTTGTGGGTGCTGTATTTCCCTTTTGCGGCCTATTATCATGCATCTCCTAGACAGAGTTCTCCCCAACATGCAACATCGTCAGTATAAAAGTTTTTGCTCCTGCCTTGAAATCCACAAAATCCTCCAGTTTATTTTTAACCCTTAAAATATTGCATTAGCTGCTGGCTTGCAGACTGGCAATTGGTTGCTGTTCATCACAAGTAGTGACATCATCGTTGTCAGCTACTGCAGCACGCTGACTGCCATTCCACATATTAGTGGTAGATGCTGAGGTTCTCTTTTGGAGAGACAAGGCAAATGAGGTCATTAGAGGGACAACACAGACAGGAAGGTTTGGAGAAAAAGCTAGAGAAGCCAGATTGAGATGGTTTGGACATGTTCAGAGGAGGGACAGTGGCTATATTGGTAGAAGAATAGTCCTTGAGATGGAGCTACCACTAGGCAGGAGACGAAGAGGAGATTGATGGATGCAGTGAGGGAGGACATCGAGGCAGTTGGAGTCAGAATAGACGATACAGGTGAGAGGACAGGTTGAGATGGAAAATGTTGATTCGATGTGGCAAATCTGAAAAAGACACAGGCTGGAAGGAGAAAAATATATCATAACCATTATAATAATATTAATTTATTTTATTTTGTTATTAAAATGTTTACCCTGTAAAGTAAATACATTTTAATAACTAAATATTTACACTAATGGCCTCAGCTCCTAAATCAATTTAATAAACAAATCATCATCCTAGCAGCATGTTGGGTGATGTCTTACGTGTCTGAAGACTGAAGTCCTCGTGTAACTTCAACCAATTACGCAGGCGTGCACCTCTGCCGCATGTGTGCGCTCCTGATAAGACAATCTGCGGTCGCAAAGCACAAGCGTCCTAGGGCGCGCGTTAGCTACGGAGCGAGGGATCCGCGGCAGTGTGCGCATGTGACACGGTCTCTGACGTCATCTACTTGTTAAGGGGTTGACCAAAGTAAACTTAAAAACAACTACATTCAGGTCCACGCCTTCAAAACACTGGAGGCGATGTTGTCCATAAATAAAGAAGCAATGACTGACGGCTGAACGCAGCAGCAGCAGCAGCAGGAGCGGCGGCAGCAACGTGGACGTGATGGACACTGACGACAACTCTAATGACAGCGGGTTTAAGACAGAGCATGACAAGAAGTAAGTATATATACATTCATTTTAGCTTCAGCACAGACATCCCAGCGTGTACCAAAACACAGAACTATGTACCGTTTTATTTATTTTATTTTTTTATTTCAAATTTAGTTTTGACAGTAACATTGTAAAAAATGATAATAACATAAAAACACAATTGTGTCTTTGTCCACATCCGCCTCTTGTTACGAGGTAATAAATAATGAAGACACACTGAAACAAACAGAGGCTTCAGGCCTCATTCCATCGCTGTCAGCCGTGTGTACATTTCTACTGTATTTACATTGACTTTAACATGTCAAGAAACAGGTAGTTTATGTTCTGCAGCCACGGCCACGGAACAGGAGCCCTGTTCACTCTGCCCGCAGGTAAATTATTTACAGCAACTCTATATGGATGAATTGTCATGGAGCGGAGAGATGGGCCTCCCTGCCTCTGTCAGGACGTCACTGATAAAAAAACACACCATCTCAGACAGAACAGACACACCATATATAGAAGAAATATATATACATAAACATACACATACACATATGTATGCATATATGTGTATATATACAGTATATATATACAGTATATATGTATGTATATATATGCTTCTTGACACCTGTTATATATATATATACATATGTATTGCTAAAGCAAATATATACTGTATATATACTGTAAACACCATATATAGAAAAAATATATATACATGCACATACAGTATATACATATATACACACATGTATGTATATATATTTATATATGTATATATATACTGTACGTGCATGTACAGTATGTGTGTATATATGTATATACTGTATGTGCATGTATATATATATTTTTCTATATATGGTGTGTACAGTATATATACAGTACATATTTGCTTTAGCAATACATATATGTGTATATATACATATATATATGTAACAGGTCCCATTGTTTAATTGCTATCTTTCTTCACACAGTAGTTGGTGATAACTCAATCATCAACTATCTCCAGCCCTCCACCCTGTGAGTCCTATTCTGATATTCCACTCAATGCATTAGGGCTGTGCTGCATCGGCGCCTTCTATCTATATTCCACCAGTTACTCTCTAGTTACTCCAGTTACCAGCTGAACCAGCTGAATTTACAGAAAATCACGAGATTCTGCCATAAACATACCTGTAAATGGTAAAGAACAACCACTGGTTTATTTTGCCTCTGTGAAAGAACACTTGAGTGTCTGGTTTGTGACTGGTTCCACTTTTTGACTTCTGAACTGGTGTCACCGGTATTGACGTTTAAGGTTGTAAATATCTGGTCTGCCACAGCTGGACCACAGCTGAACTGCAGCAGGCCATTGATTATAGCTACTGCTAATTGCAGCTGGAGCTGCATCATCACGATGACGCAATTGCAACGCAGTCGCAACACAGCTGTAGAGCATCCAGTGGAACATTGTCCTAAAGGAGGTCTGAGATCTTTGAGTAAACTCTCCAATCTGAGAAGTATTTAAAGAAGGCAACTGAAATTGCCTTAAATTCTTGAAAACAGACTTGAAGACAGGCTCAGCAGGTTAAAAGCAAAACATGAAGTCAAAGGAGGAATGAAGGGTTTTTTTTTTACACAAATCAGTCAAACCTCAGCCACCGGTTAATTAGGTCCACTGTCTGTGTTCTCTGTGTTTTCTGACAGGATTTTCGTCAACAGAAGTCTGACACTGGAAGACATCAAATGCTATGGATTTGACATGGACTACACTCTGGCCGGTATGTCTTCACAATGATTGTTCCGTCACAAGACTGATCAGCAGGACCGGATCTGTGACCTAGTGACTTCTTCACATATAACCAAATTATTCAGTCCTGTGCGTTTGTTTTCAGTATACAAGTCTCCACAGTATGAGAGCATGGGCTTCGAGCTGTTAAGGGACAGAATGGTTTCCATTGGTTACCCTCATGAGATTCTCCGATACACATACGACCCCAGCTTCCCCACGCGGTCAGTTGTGTGAACTTGTAGGTCACAGAGTGCATTGTATGTTCTGACTTATTGTCTTTTTTCTCTCACCCTGTGCAGTGGCCTTGTGGTGGACACTAAATATGGGAACCTCCTTAAGGTGGATTCTAACGGGAATATTCTAGTCTGCAGCCACGGCTTCTGCTTCCTGAACGGGTAAAAACACAGAGAGAGCCCTGACTAAAAGTCCTCCATGTATGGACCGTGTGTTTTGGGTGGCCGTCGTGGAGACTGCTGCCCCTGAGACCCAGTAACTGATAAGAGGATGAAGATGAATTATAAATTCTCCATCCTCTGTGGAGCATTCTTAGCAGGAGAAAGAAATAGTCCATTAAATAATAAATACACTAGTGTATCCTAGAATACCAAATAGATTTCACCACAAAATCCTCCATGAACAGAACCCACGGTCGGATTCATATCAAAGAACATACCACCTTAAAGATTGCTTATGTTATCAGTGCATGCCACCTTAAAAAATTCTTCAAGGTGGCCTGGATGCCTTAATGCAGTGTTCCACAACCTTTTATGCACCACTGATCGATTAAATGTCTCGTACCATTTTCAATGACCGTTCATAAACTTGTGGCAGATAAATACCCCTTAATAAAATTACATTCACACTGTAAAGGAAATATTTTCCTAACTATAAAATTGTCCTACCTGAATTAACTGTGCATGGGGACAACAAGGATTTCTGAAATGCACACATTCTATAACTTTCTGCTACCAGACCGGTATACAAGGTTAGAATCTTGTATCAATTTCTTATTTTAAGTCATTATTTAGTTATTATTATTTAATCATTATAAGTTTATTGTCTTGTTTTCACTGTTTTCACAATATTTCGTAATCAAATATAGTTGCATTATTGATAATGGAACCATAGACATTGTATTGTTAATTATTTTGTTGATATGGGTATGGATCAAGTGGAAGTAATAGTCAGATGAGGGCAAAAGGCAACATCATTTCTCTGCAGACCAGAACCATTTCACCCACGGACCAGTACCGTTCCCCTGCCCAGTGGTTGGGGACCACTACCTCCATGAATCTTTCTAGGCAGTGGATGTGACTTAGTTCCATATGTGCACCACTGATTCTGTTGTTTAGTTATTTTAAAACAATGTTAGGAATATTTTAGGAACACACTCTCCGCTGCAAGTATAAATAATAGCATTTGTCTATAAAATAGTTCTAGGTACACCTCTGCATAACATCGTATCCTTGTTAACATAAAGAAACAAAAAAAAGAGATATAGTTCTCTATATAGTTATAGTTCCCCCAGAGGGGCCCGCCCCACACTTTGAAAACCCCTGCCTTAAGACATTGACATGATATAATCGTATGGCAACAAGATGATAGTATACAATACTGCATGTTGCAATCATGGTGTGAATTAATGTGGGAATCACAGATTAGTGGAGCTACACAAAGCAGCCTCAGGAAAAGGAAAGGAAATCAAACTCCTTGTCATTGTGACATTGTGATTCACACCACTGCACACAACCAAAAGTCACCTCTTTTTTTAACCCATCACCAAAGTGAACAGTGGGCAGCTTTGAGCTCCCGGGGAGCTGTGAGTGGGGACGGTGTCATGCGCAGTGGACCTCAGTGGTAACTTGGCGGTAAGGGGGTTCAAACCAGGGGCCTTGCCGACCCTAGTCCGCTTCCTTAACCACAAGGCCACCACTGCCAAAAGAAGTCAAATGCAGATCCGCTGTGTAAAAATAGTAAATCAATCCATCTTTCCAATACCATCCACTTATCTTCCACATTTTCACGGCTGTTACCCAAAATCACAATGGACCACACCCTACATTCCTGTTGGTGGTCAGCCCACTGGAAGCCAACACCCTAACCGGGATTTAATCTTGCCCATTACGTGAACCCTGGACTTTAACACTAATGACAGAGACATTCACTCTGGGCCAAAGTGAAGGAGGGCGGAAATATTAAAATTATGACAAATTTTTAACTTTTTCTTATGATGCAAAGATTGCTTGAGTTCAAGTCTTCTTTTCGTTCCGGCTTGTCCCTTTTCTCAGGGGTTGCCACAGCGAGTCAACAATTTTCCATTCCCCCTGTCCTAAGTATCCCCAAATCTAACTCCATCCACCTCCATGTCCTCCCTTGCTGTATCCATAAATCTCCTCTTCATCTCTTATCTGGTAGCTCCATCTGTAGCATTTTCCTACCAATATAATCACTGTCCCTCCTCTGAACATGTCCAAACCATTTTAAATTGAACTTGTTCAGCTTAAACATTTCTGGACTAACCAGTCACTGCCTGTTTGAGGTTATATGATGTAGATTTTCCTTCTTCAAATTCTCACTAATATAGTTGAAGTTTCAGTCCAGTTGAAATTCCATTTCTTTATTTGGCCTGTCACATTCAGTCAGTGTATTTGTTCTAACTTACCCTGCTTCGTGTGATATAATAATAATAATAATAACAACAACAACAATAATAATAATAATAATAATATATTTTATTTTTATTGATAACTTTTTAACTCAGGTTTTAATGAAGATTTTTCTATTATTTTCACCTCCTTAAAGAGTTTAAATGGTTATTTTAATCGGTGTCTCTGAAGTTTCTGAGTTTTTTTAAATTTTTTTTTTATTTTCATTTTGTGTTTGTATCCCAACAGGGTCGAAATCAACAACTACTACCCCAACAGATTTATTCAAAGAGGCGACACCGACCGCTTCTACATCCTCAATACACTCTTCAACCTGTCAGGTACAACATTTGTGTGAACAGTTAATTCAAGAATACCACAATCACTTGAAGCATTTTTTTTTTAGAAGACATTTTTTTTGTTTCTGTACTTTGTAGAAACTTATCTCTATGCCTGTCTGGTGGACTTCTTTACCAGATGCTCCAGATACACAAAGTAAGTAAACAATCACAAACTGTCATGTTTCCAAATAAGCAACTGCTAAAATCTTTAAAACTGTTTATTTCCTACAGCCTTGTGAACGGCTTCCAGCACGGGGATCTGCTGATGTCCTACAGAAATATGTTCCGGAACGTTCGAGATGCAATGGACTACATCCATGATACAGTAAACACAGAAAAAAAAGCACAATTTAAAACTACATTTTAGTGCATTTGACCAAGAGTAGAGAATAAATGGGAAAACAATTGTGTCGTGCAGGGAATCCTCAAAGAAAGGACTACCAAGAATTTGGAGAAATACGTTCTCCGTGATGTGAGTACTATCAACTACACCAGCAACAAGAAACAACAGGAGTTAACTGTAGTGGCATTAAAATCCAATGTTTCTCTCTCCAAATTATTATTTTTTTCTCACAGACAAAAATTGTCACGCTCTTGACTCGGATTAAAGAAGTGGCAAAATTATTTTTGGCTACCAACAGTGACTACAACTACACTGATGTGAGCATCTGAACCTGCTTTAACTGAAAAATACAGTGAAAACCTGTGAAAAAATGACCTTTTCATCACATTATCACCTTTTTTTTTTATCAACCAGATTATCATGAAGTATCTGCTGGAAGGAAACACCAAGGTAGCACCACTTTGTAAAAAATATACATGAATAGTTATCAGAGAGACAAGTAGATAAGCCTTTTTTTATTTGTCATTTGTTCAATTTCATTTTGAGGTTTGTTGTTTGGGTCACTGTGATGTACACTGCCTGGCCAAAAAAAAAGTCGCCACCAAAATAAAGGGTCATACACTCTAATATTTCGTTGGACCGCCTTTAGCTTTGATTACAGCATGCATTCTCTGTGGCAGTGCTTCTTTTCTGTTACGCCCCTCCTTAGCAAGAAGAAAAGAATTTGCGTCCCCCCACACCACCGCCCACTCTCCGCTGCAACTATAAATAACAGCATTTATCTATAAAATAGTAAAATAGTTACACCTCTGCATAACATTGTACATAAAGAAACAAAAAAAGAGACATAGTTCAACTTACAAGAATGTGCAATTACACTTTATTATAGTACGGCGGAAAAAAAAGCATGTTCCCCAGGTTCACACGCGCCCCCCTCAGCATCGCACCGTGGGGGGCCCACACTTTAAAAATCCCTGCTCTGTGGCATTGTTTCGAAAAAGCTTCTGCAATGTCACAAGATTTATTTTCATCCAGTGTTGCATTAATTTTTCACCAAGATCTTGCATTGATGATGGTAGAGTCTCCAGTAGACTTCAACTCTTTCACAATTTGAGCCCGATGAATCCTGGCATTGTCATCTTGGAATATGCCCGTGCCATCTGGGAAGAAAAAAATCCATTGATGGAATAACCTGGTCATTCAGTATATTCAGGTAGTTAGCTGACCTCATTATTTGACCACATACTGTTGCTGAACCTGGACCTGACCTCCAATGGGAGGCTCGTACCTATTTGCTTAGTTAAATCCAGGTGACGACTTTTCATTTTTGGGCCAGGCAGGCTCTTTGGTTAAAGCCTTAGGTTGTGGTTTCAATTTAACTCCTAACCCTAACATTTCATTCAGAAAAATATCTGAATTAAATAAAAAAAAAATAACTTAACTATTTTTTTTTAAAACATCCAGCCTGGAGGTGAGAAAAAGTCGTGGCGTTCATTCTTTGACCTGATCGTCGTGGACACCAGGAAGCCTCTGTTCTTCGGAGAAGGGACTGTGCTCAGACAAGTGGACACGGTGCCAGACACAGGAAGACAGTTAGACAATTATGTCAACATCCTAGGAGCAGTAATGATGACTTGTTCCTTGTCCCATCACAGGACACAGGAAGACTTCGGATCGGGACTTACGTTGGTGACCTTCAGAATGGGACAGTGTATTCAGGAGGTCAGGGCTTTGACGTTGAGTCAGGTTTTATATTCACTAGAATCAAATGTCTTTTCAACTTCTTGATGAAGACAATATTCTGCGTATTGCCCTGCAGGTTCCTCAGACATGGTCTGCGATCTGCTGAATGTCAAAGGTAAAGACATCCTCTATATTGGGGACCACATCTTTGGAGACATCCTCAAATCTAAGAAACGTCAAGGCTGGAAGACATTTCTGGTTGTCCCCGAGCTAACCAAGGAGCTTGCCGTGTGGGAGGACAAAAAAAGTAAAGACACGTAGTTGTGTTCAATAGCATTATTTGTGTGTTATACACATTTATATATAATATGACGAGTCATTTTTTTTCTTTTAGATTTGTTTGATGAACTGAAGCGTCTGGACATCTTCTTAGCTGAACTTTACAAGTGAGTAGATGCTGTTTCATTCATGTCACGTTGTAGGGGTATAGTGGTTAAGAAACCAGACTTGGGTCAGGAGTGTTCCAGGTTCAAATCCGACAACTGCCTAGTTAGGTCCACTGAGCTTGGCACCATGCTGACTCACTGCTCCTCGGTCACTGAAAACTACTTTTCGTTGTGTGCAGTGGTGTGATTCACGATGTCACAACGTCAAAGAGTTTTCCTTGTAAATTTAAACATTTAAAAATAATTGATAAGCATTTCTGATCTGATCTCATTATCAATAACAGATGTTAGCAAATGTCTAATATAACTGGAATAATTTGAAATCTGAAAGAATACTTTTTCCTTGAAAACCTGATAAGACTATGGCTGGTCAACCAGATGAGGTGACTTGAAAAAAAAAATAATTGAAGTGTAATTAAGAATTGAATCCTGCTTTAAACCCAAATGGCTGCATATTTTGGTTGATGACAAAATTGAAAATGAAGTGTTTGCACCATAAGGACATATTGGATATTTGTTAAAAGTTCATATCAGATATTCCTTCCTAGGGCTGGGTATTGATTCAAATTTTCTAAATCGATTTGATTCACAAGGGTTCGATTCAATTCAATTCACGATTCGCTTCGGTTTTCGATTCAGTTTTTGTCATATCAATTATAGTTCGGTACCAACAAGAAGAATCAAAGCTAAAATTGAAACTTATTCCATTTGCTAATAAAAAATGTATTTTTTTACATTTATTTCCATCACAAATTTACTCAAGGCAGTCATATTAATCCATCATGCATTTTTTTTTTTACCATGACTTGACCCAAAATTACAAGGCAGACTCTAGTTTTAGATTTTAGATTTTAGTGCCATGTTGTTTTTACATTTGTTTACATAACCACGTAAATACGTACCATGTGGTGCATGAGCTCAGGTAAAGTTGTTGGGAAAAGAAGGAATAAAATATCGATTTTTGGATTTATGAATCGATATCGTCCTATTAACAAAAAATCGATTAAAATCGATTAAGCGTTTTTTTAACCCAGCCCTATTCCTAACCAACTGAGTTCCCTATTCTCTGCGGAGCATCTCTACTCCAAGTCCTAACCTAGAGCTCCAGACTTCTGTGGAAGTCCTCACTCAGCTCCTTCTTCACCACAGCAGTTGCTTGCAGGGTCTGCAGCACTCTATCTGTCTGTCGCCCATTCATTTTCCCTCTTGCTGGTGATCAGAACACCAGATACCTAAACTCCTTCACTTGGTTCAGGTTCTCCCCGACCAGCAGAGGGCACTCCACCCTTGTCTGGGGAACGTGGAGTATGTTGATTGTCATTGTGGTGAATCCAACTACCACCAGGGATGGGTCAGACTTACTGCAGGTGAGGGACACCATGAAACCAGTTGTGTTGAACAGGGCCAGTTGAACTTTTTTCACTTACATTTTAAAACCCACAAACCTTTGCAACCCAAGTCAATAGAGGTTATCACAAAATAAAGGTGCAATTGGTCAATATCTCCTTAACACGCACTTGGGTCGACTTATACTCAACAAGCTTCTTCAGTTTATTTTTGCACACCTGAAATATTGCATTTATCACCACTGGTTCTTCTTCTCCATCACCATCTCCTTGTTTCTTTAGTTTTTTTTGCCCTTAGTTAATGTTCATCCTAACTAGGAGTTGCTGCAGCAACCTAACCACAAACCTTTAGTTAGTCATTAGTTTCAGGCGTCTTCTTTAGTAATACTGTCTCTAAATCTGGTTTTATGGCTTGTAAATTTATTTTTTTTGGCCATGCTCTAGTTTTTCTTTTGAAATCTTTGCTCTACTCTACTCTACTCTACTCTACTCTACTTTACTTGGAGTAGAGTAAATTGGTCTAAGCAGACTTTAATTTAAGCCAACTTTAGCTCCAATTATCCTAATTCTATGTCCTTTGTCTTTTGTCCTTGTCGTGTGTTGGCTATGTGTGGCTAAATTGGAGTATTTTTCCTACTATTTAACAAACCATTAGTTTAGTTTAACACAAAATATTTACTAGTTTGAATTGTAAACCAAATATAATATATCCGTGTTATCCGCATAAATATATCCATTTATGCTATTCATTTTGTGTTAATATTTAAATGAAATATTAACACAAAATGAATAGCATAAATGAATAAAAAATATATACATAGATGCATTTAATTTTACATACCTTTAAAACAGCCTTTGTGAACTAGTTTGACTTGTTTGTTTAAAACTTAATCTCCTTTTGTATGTCGGCTGTTTCACATTTTCAGCTTTTTTATTGTTTTTGTTTTGTATTTATTTTATTTTATTTTTTTTTTTACTTTTAACATTTCCTGCCAACATTTTTATTCTTATTGTTATTTGCCAGAAAGAATTGGGTCTTTTTTGTGCTGTGTTCAAAAAATAAAAAAAAAAAATTTTATGTCAAAATCAAATTTTTATGTCAAAATCGTTTAAAAATCAAAATCAAAAGAAAAAATCTATCCATCTTATAATTGTTTGTACAATATAATTGTTTGTACAAGAGCAGCGTTTCTCTCTGCCTTGCGCACTGCTACTGCCACTAGATGTCGCACAAAGCGAGCTACTAAAAGTTTTATTTACCTCTTCCCTTAGAAAACCAGCCTTTGGATATTTGTATACGGCATTCAGAGTTTATGAAAACACTGGAAAACAAAGCAGATTACTAAAGCTGGTATATTGAAAATTCTTATTCGCACAAGAGGT
The DNA here is from genome assembly GCA_016785265.1 of Paraplagusia blochii. Lineage (NCBI taxonomy): Eukaryota > Metazoa > Chordata > Actinopteri > Pleuronectiformes > Cynoglossidae > Paraplagusia > Paraplagusia blochii. Next base: position 45,063 of record JAFBJS010055255.1, on the reverse strand, counting down.
TTGGTCAATGTTCGGTAGTCTGTTCAATACAAGTGGGTTATAGTTACATTCCAGTCACTGATACAGTTGTGTGTTTGTGTCGTGAAGGCACCTGGACAGTGGCAGTCGAAATTGTCCAGATATCAGCACCATACAGACACGGATGAAGGTGAGTTTACACACTGTTATTACTAACTGTTGATGATTTTTGACCAGCTAAAACCATCAACTTTAGTGACTATTATTTTAAAAAAGTATTGAAAGTCTTATTTTCATAATATCTATTTATATAAAATAGAATAAAAAAATAAATTAAATTATTTTTTTTTATTTAAATTAAATTTTAAAAAAAAGAAAGGTAATATATACAAAAGAAAATTTTCTTTTTTTTTTACAATTTTTTTTTTGCTTATCTCATTCATTCTTCTTCATCCTTTTCAATTACCTGGTCTCAGGGGCAGCAGTCTCCACCACTGCCACCCAAATCACACAGCTCCATACTGTGAGCCTTCCTGTGGGTGGTGAACCCCTGGAAATTTTTAACTTTCACAGTATTTAAATGAAAATTTTGCCAATTTTTAACTAAAATATAGCAATTTCTTTTCCAAACTTTGAGTTTTTACAAAAGGACTTGAGGTTCTTTTTTTACGTTAAAGGTTAAATAAAGATTTTTGAGTATATTAGAATAATCTTAATCAGGCTTTGTCTGGTCTTGAACCTCCACACAGGACAGGAGGAGTTTGTCTAGGCTGACCAATAGGATGTTTAGGATGATGGATTGATTCTGCTGCTTTTGATCTCATCTCCAGGTGTTGACCCACAAAATGGACGTGGCCTACGGCCAGACGGGCAGCCTACTGCGCAGCGGTGCCAGGCAGACACTCTTTGCCAGTCAGCTGATGCGTTATGCAGATCTTTACTCGTCCAGCTGCATTAACCTGCTGACCTACCCCTTCAACTACCTCTTCCTGGCTCCTCCAGTCTTGGTCAGTCTTTATTTTTTTACCATTACATTTTATGAAGTCAGTTGTTTTACATTTGACACAGAAAATGGGAATAAAAAACATCACAGATGGAAAACTGGAGATATTACAATGATAATTTGTGTTTATTTCAAGAAGTAGAACCAAGTCAGGGTTCAAAAACATTCTTCTTCCACTATTTCTTCAAATTGTTCATAGTGTTTTGCGTTCATCAGGCAGGAGGCTCCTCAAAAAGGGGTTAAAGATACTGCACATTGAGGAACATTTTGGCAGCACCGTTGGGAAGGCATTTTTCTTGAAACCATAAATGACCACCAATAAAAGTAAAGTACAGTAATAATTTCTGAATACGTAGGGGAATCAGTATCTTCATCATCACTTCCTGGCCTTTTGGCTAAGATCAAGTGTTTATTCTTATTAGTTAGATATCTGATACGTTCCCTACCCGGGGACCATAATTGAATTGATTTTTGGGTAACGGAGATGATACCGGAGCTTGAGGCACTTGGTGGCCTATAGTTAAAGAAGCGGACTTGGGCCTGCAAGGCCCCCGGTTCGAATCCTCATACTGCCAAGTTACCGCTGAGGTGTCCTGAGTAGACCAGGTCTCCACCACTACCACCCAAATCACACTGCTCTATACTGTCAGCCTTCCTGTGGGTGGTGAGCCCAGATGGTGCTATGATCATGGCAGGTCACAGTGGCAACCTGGCAGCTGGTGGATTAGACCACTGCCGCAAAATTAGTATGTAGTCCAGTTTATGTGGTTCCCAAAGTATCCAGTCATATGCCTTTACTTTTTAAATTTAAGATTATGTGGTAATATTTGAAAAAAATATAACACAGAAAAGAAAAAAAAAAAGTTTATTTTGATAATTAAATGATCCCTCATCAATAGTGCCATATTACCAGTCCAACATCTGAAACTAGTCCATAGGTTCATGGTATAAAAAGGTCAGAAGCTGCTGCTCTGGTATTAAAATTCACATGATTATTGGTTTTAGTGTCCTAGTCTTTGTCTTCCTTTCAGCTTGTCCCTCCCCTTGTCCCACGGTCCAGAAGTTATTCCCTTCATGTCTTTCAGGAATCCCAAAAAGAAGTGTTTCTACATCTGTAAATTTTCAAATACACTGTTGCTTCTTCTGATCCTAAAAGTTTTGTGTTAAGATTCCCTTCCTTCATGACTGTGCTTTTTGGTTTTAACCTCATCTCACTCAGTATCTGGTTAACATCCCCAGCTCTTGCATTCACGTCTCATGAAATTTGCTTCTTTTATTTCAAATTGTTTTGATTTTATGTCACTTGTATAATAATAATCACCTCTATCAATGATATTTACCAGTAAGGAATTCACAGACATACAGTCATGGAAAAAATGATTAGACCACTCTTTCTTTAATTTCTTGTCCATTTAAAAGTCTGCTTCCACTTAATCTACATTAATCTGAACAAATATAATAAAAACAAAAAAGGCTCATAATTAAGTTTAATTTCAGAGCTGATTTCTGGCCACTTTGCATGGTTTTATTGACAGTGACAAAAATCAATTCTGTTCCTTCATCACTAGCAATAACATTGTACTGACAAATACAGTGCTTTTAGTCATTGCATGGTTTTGTGTTCATTGTTTCCCCCAGGTGATAAACCTTTAGTGGAACAAGGCATTAAGATGAACAAGGAATTGAAGAAAACAGCAGAGTGGTCTAATATTTTTTTTCCATGACTGTAGAATCTTTAGTTATGGTAGAGCAGATGAAGTGTTGGGCTGCTGATGACTTCATCCCCATTTCCGTCTAATCATCATCACTATATTTTCTCATTCAGATGCCACATGAGGTTGGAACCCAGTCCGTGGACTTGGCTACATCACAACTGTCTACCAACAACAACCACACCATCAGAAAATGAGGTTTGAATCAGAAGGATGTCATCAATTATATTTTAACTATCTGTGTGTTGGTAAGACATTTATTTTCAACATTTTCCTCTTGAAGGACTAAACTCTACAGTCAACAGAAGTACAGAATTGTGTGATACTCCTGCAGAGAACCCGATCATCTCTTCTCAGCCCGTCCAAAAATAAAAAAGAGTTCTGCAAAAAAAGTTTAAACATAAACATTAACTCCTATTTAGTCTTTTTCAAGTTTTCCCTCATGTTGTCAGTTGAGAGATGAGGGATCAGAGATGGATGACGAGGTTGACATTGACTTTATATATAACAGGTTTGGTCTCTCTATTTGAGGAGACAACAGTCCCAGGTTCTATCACAAGGTACATGTTGTTGGTATGAGGATTTTAATGTTATGATATTTTAGAACAAGGGATTAAACTCTGCGGAGTTTATGTGCCTTTAAATTTGTTTGTCTAATATTTCCGAAATGCACATACATTTGGTGGGGGCAGTGGTGGCCTAGTGGTTCTGGAACCGGATTGGGGTCTAGAGGGTTCAAGGTTCGAAAGCATGCTTAAGATAGGGGGCAGTGGTGGCCTTGTATCTAAAGAACCAAAATAGAAGTTTCAAGTTTGAGTCCACCTGCTGCTAAGTCACCACTGAGGTGGACGAAGCATGGCACCGTCTCCACTTGCTGATGGGTTAAATGCATGAGTTGTGGATCAGAATGTCACAATGAGACAGAGTTTGCTTTCTTTCTTTCTTTCCTTCCTTAAAATCTATAAACTTTCGGAGACTGCTCTCTATTTTTCCACTTGGTGCATCCATTTCTCAATTTATTTGCATCAAACCCACCGCCCTTGTTGATGACTGGGTTGATCCTTGTGACACGTTTGTTAATAATCTTGTTGCCAAGGTCAACTGCTGAGTGTTTCTGTTTAAGCTAAGTAGAACACAGAGAAACAATTGTAACACTGCCATCTGGTTGCTTCTTTTTGAAAAACTTTTTTTTTTTTCATCTGAGTCTGTAACACAGGTTGTTGTGCAGCGGGTTGCAGAGTTCAACTCATAATCATAGCATCATAGGCCGTATTTTTTTTGTTTATTTTTTGGTCTGATTTGAAATAAGATTAAGCTAAATTTAACCCTTGATGCCACAGTCAAACTTTGTCAGGTCATTTATTTTGCTCCATTGAAGCCCATTCCTCGTCTACAACATCTATGTGACCAAGGTTCAAATTCATGCCTAAACTGTTTTTAAGTTGGGATGTTGCATTAAATGATGGAACAATTAAAATCATTTTTTTTATCATTTGCTTAGAGAGAAATGGTACAACAATAATAAGGTGTTTCATTGTTGTGCAGTCAAATTTCAGAATGAAAATATATTGGATTCTGTAAGTTATTCTGTGGGCAGTTGTTGGCCTAGTGGTTAAGGAAGCGAACATGGTTCGAATCCCCCTACCACCAAGTTGCCTCTGAGGTAACGTCCCCACACTAGAATTCTTTTCCTGGGGCGTGTCCCAGTGTAGCTTTCTGTCAATACCTATGCATTTTATATTCTGGTCCACACTATGCTGACTGCATGTTAGATTATCTGAAGGAAAAGGCCTTGTGTTTGCCATGTAAGCATGCTAACGATAGGGGACAGTGGTGCCCGTGGTGGCTAAGGAACCAGTATTGGCTACAGAGGATTTCAGGTTCAAGTCCACTCGCTGCCTAGTCATCACTGAGGTGCTCTGAGCATGGCACCGTCCCCACTCACTGCTCCCCTAATACTCAAATGCTGCCCACTGTTCACTTTGGTGATGGGTTACGCAGGTGACATTTAGATGTGCGCTGTGGTGTGAATCACAATGTCACAATGACGAGGAGTTTGCTTTCTGTCTTTTCTTATCAACCCCTTGGGAAATTAAGGATATATGTTAAAATATCTTGGTTTCACAGATGTTAGTAGCAGCTCCAGGAGGATTCTTGCAAAAGACAGAACTCTTTGCCACTGATTATGACAAAGTTAACGCAAATAAAAAAAAAACTTATAAAAATAGATTTTCAAGCAGGTGGCACCTGGCAGTCAGAGCATTTGTTACTTGTCACTTCTATAATATTGTGGCTTATTTTTCCTTTTGGAATTAACATAGATATGATTATGTGCTGCTTCCCTAAGGTTGAACTTGGCTGAATGTTAATTTTGAAAAGACCTCTGTTAAGGACTGAGGTGAACAGGTTGGACAGGGTTATACTTGTCCACTTATTGCTGAACGCATTTCATTCTTCTAACCTTTGGAAACGTTTTAGGAGCTCTGCCCTCTTCAGGGTATGGATGGATTTTTTCATTCTAAATAGTTGCAGTTTTTTTTTTGAGTTTCTTGAAAAATCACCAGTCGTCACCGGTTTCATTGGTCAGAAAAATGCCAGTTTGCCTGTTAAGCTTTGAAGCTGCCAAAGCTTCTATTGACGTTTGAAGTGGATGCTTCTGCACTTCTACAGGAGGATGAGCACGCTGTTCGATGCTGCATTACACTACCAACGACCACACTGTACACCAATATTCTCCACCACATTCTCAAATGAAAGACATCATCCAGTGACTTGTGCAATGGTCCATGCCTTTGCAGGACTTCCATGTTCCAAGAAATGTGTGGGAAAAAAAAATCATGGTTGATTTCATCCTTCATGCTCTTATCCATTACCTGGTCTCAGCGGCAGCGGTCTCCACCACTGCCACCCAAATCACACTGCACCATACTGTGAGCCTTCCTGTGAGTGGTGAGCCCACTGGAAGTTACTTGTTCTGTCTGATCTAACATTTCTTCTCTGGGGGAAATGTGTGATCTCCAACGGGTAGGTGATGTAAGCCTTGGAGGTGTGTCTGAGTTAGAGTGTCATGTGGGAGCAACTACAGCTCATCATGACTGGTTGACAAGAGGAGGCCAGGATTAGAAAACCCCTCCCTTACCTACTCAAACTTCGATCTTCCTCCTCACCTCTCCGATCCAATCCTGTCTCACTCACACTTCTGGTATGTAACTATAAGACTATGTAAGCAGTACATTTGTATTGTTAAATGTTAGAAGTTGTTCATTTTTAGTTTGCTGTATTTTTGTTTTGGTTTTGATATGTGAAAGGTAAACTGTTGCAGTTTTTATGTTGGCTTTCTATGGAGAGAAAACCACACTTAGGTCATCAGTGTTCTCCCTGGTTCTACTAGGCCAAGGAGAACAATCAGTCCTGATGCCCTGGAGGGGACTTTTTTTTGGGACGATTTTGTTCACATAAAATACATTCTACAGCTTCAATTGATGTAGATGAGCTACATTAACCAGATTAATCTACAGATTAACCTATATTGTGTTTATTATTTTTATTACTATTGTGGAAGAAGTATTTGAGTGTTACCTTGCCTTAGTGTGTTTTTTAATGTGCAGATGCACTTTTATTCTCAAGTTTGTATAGAAAAACATAATTCTTGTTTAAACTGTTTGTGTAAATTATTTCAATAAATTCTTTATCTTATTGGATTCATTCCTTGTCTGCGATGAACAATTAATAGTTAGCAAAAGGTGTTAAATGAAAAAGCAGAGTAATTCAGATTAAAACATTTGTTTGTCATTTTATTAGTTTTTGACTAAAGAAATTTTGAAAATATATTAAAAAGGGTTATAGGAAAAGTACATAAATACACATTAAAAATTAGAAAGGCTTAGGAAGAAAATTATAATTGAGAATTTTACAAAATAGTAAAAGACATAAAAGCTAAGTCTGTAAAGTTAAATAATATCACATACATTATGGCACTAACAATATTAAATACATGCAGTACTTCCGGACAGATTTGACAAAAATATTCAACTCTTAGCTGGTAAATGGTGAGTGCTACATACTAAAACTGGAAATAGTTTTTATTGGCAAAAACTACAAACTCTCTGTACAGTAAAGCAGTTTTTATAAAACTTAATTAACTAAATTGCTCTTATGTCTTTCGAATTCTGAAATGGATAAAATATATATATATTGTTATTTATATCATATTGTATTACATATCAAAATAATATTAAAGTTATGCAAAAAAGATTAAACATTGCAGAAACAGAGGAAAGACAAATAACATGGCAATAGTTAACATATGCAATAATAAAAAAATAATTACGACTGGTGGAACTATACGATATAAATATATCTATAGTTATATGTGGAGTGGCGTGACATATTGTCAGCTATATGTTAGTTAGCTATATCTTAGCATTAGCACAGCTATTATCGCAGTATATTCAACAACGGCTCAAAGTTGCCGAAATTAAAGGGCAAAAGAATATCACCACAACACCAGAGGTCGTCTCTAAAGGCAAACGGAAAGACATAAAAGTTAAACGACTTCAATATAAATGCGGTTGGTTGTAACGTACGACTATCCGAAGGCCGCAATCCGCTCTCAACCAATGGTGATATAAGCAGTATCCTTGGAAAACACTAGATGGCAGTAAACTGCCTCTGCATCAGACCAACAAATTAGACCAAAACTTTGTGCATATGTAATCAGTGCAGGCTAGTTTGAACTCTTGAAACAGACAAATACATAAATAAATAATGTCTTGCTTTTCACTTTTTTTTCCTAGTTATAATAATTAAGTAATGTTTAGTTTTCTGAGCGTGACACTCACACAGTCCTGGTCTGAGACTCAAGTCTGTTCACAAAAGTAAAAGAAATGAGCCGAATATGATATCTGTGCTGCTTTTAACACGTGAACCCTGGTATGTACTCACATCCACACTGTGAAAGACACACAAAGCTGTGAATTATTGTGGGACAGCACACACACAGACACACACACATATACACACAAAGTATTACCTCCTGTTCCCTCTGTGCTTCAGACACTCCTGCTCCCAGGAGAGCTGGACTTTTATCAGCTCAGAGAAGAGAGATGGGCTGGGAGGAAATGTTCTTCTTTCTCTCCCTCTCTCTTCACACACACCTCACTATATGATATCACATCAAAGATCAACTGTTTTGATGGGGCTGAAATGTGACAATGACAACAGTTTTTCCACTGCTGCTCACATAAAGCATTACATACTGTATGTGTCAGTCTGAAATCCACAAATCTTAGAGTTTAAGTCATAGAGATTGTAGTCCAATTGTATGATTGTAGTCATCAGTGGTTTAGTGAATTTTTAAATGTTTAAATGTTTGTTAAATGTTCATAATAACTGATGATATCACATTGTGTCTCCCAGCACCTGGAATAAAAACCGTGTTATATTGTTTAAGAAATATCAGAACTGCCACAGAAGTGACCGTCATAACCCAACGGTCAACTCAGAATTAATTCAGTTACAGCTGAGAGATGCAGAAAAACGAACAACGAACATGAATTATTAAGATTTATGTAACATTTATATCAAACTAAAGATGTTAGGTTTTATATAACGATCCTGGGGGCAGGGACACATTTTTGGGTAAACGAAACCAAAGACAAAGATTTTAAAGAATGTCAGGGAGAAATGTGTCAATTGCAAAATTCAGCCAAGAATCAATGCATCTGAAGTGTAGTATTAGCACTAGATTTAATAAAAATTAAAGAAAAAAAAACTGGTGAAATTATTCAGCAGTAGTTGCTCAACAGTTGACCAAGAATTGGCCAGAAAAGTAACAAATTGACCATTAAAAATGTTGAAAGTAAGCCACTGTATTGAGCAAAATAACCAAGTTAGACAAAAAATAAAAAATAAAATGAACGCAAAAACTGATAAACAAATATGAAGAAAGAATCATCAGCAAAGATGGAAAAAGTGTACAACATTTTGACAAATTTGTAATTAAATAAATAATAGGAAGAGAACAAATAAAAGGTGATTTGTTTATAGATTGGGGAATATCTATGTGGTCCACTGTTAAAGACAACATTTAGTTACAGACAATCACATTTTGGTTGAGGTTAACTAAACAGAAAGCTAACCGCATCACCAAACAAGACAAAATAACAAGCACGACATAAATGCCTCAGTTGAAAATATAAGAATTAGCAGAAAGTTAGATCTTATTAGATGCAAGTTACCAGCAAGGTGTTAATATGGCTTTTGTTGTTGTTAAAAATGTTAGTTTTTAGAAAGCAGGTGAAACAAAAACTAGAAAAAAATGGGCAGAACTAGCAAGAATGGACAGATGTTAAACATGAATAAAAATAAAGGCGAGCAAAGTGAATTTACATGATAAAGAAGAGTGTTCAACAAATAAAGATCACAAACAAAACAAACAGAAAGAATGTGATGACATCATGGTGGAAAAACAAAACATTCACATCGGAAATTGATTTTTTTCTGATAGTCCTCTCTACCCTGCCCTAAAAAGACTGCCTGCAGCAAAAAATCTGGACTTTCAAATAAAACAGGAGAGGAAGTCCATATATGGAAATAGCCACATGCACTTATTGGCTCCGCCTCCTGCTCGCACATGCACATGTGCTTCCTCCATGATTTCATTTCCTGAATGGAGGCTATTTCAGTTTATTTGGGTTTCCCTTGTCATTGTCTGTTTGTCAGCTGGATTTATTGTTGTTGTCTGTTTCTTCTTCTCCTCCTCCTCATTCACTAACACTGTTCAAGAGTCAAGGACCAACTTAATTCTAATTATTGAAGGAAATTAATTCATTGTTTAGTTCTTATATATGAAATATGAGGCAACAAATAACTGTACATGTATTTCTCTTTCTTTTTAAGAAAATACAAGTGTAATTTTTTTCTATACTTTTTTTATATACCAAAGCAATTTAACACCATGCATTGTTGAGGGATCTGAATTTAGAGTAACAAAGCAATGGCAAAAGGTAAATGTTAAATAGTGAGTATAAAATAAGAAAGCAGTAGAGGAAACCTTATCTAAATTTAATAAATCCTGGATGAGTTTGATAAACATACAAGAAAGAGTTTTGATTTATTTTTTTTTTTTAATTTACTGCTGTTGCGCAGCAATTATTAATCTTGTTTTTCCTCTTTGTGAGGATCCAAAACTCCTTTAGTCCTAGTCCAGTCACTGATTTCCAACTTTTCTCTCTACAGTATTTATCTCTCCCCAGACCACCAGCATGAACAGTATTTAATCACAACTACAGGTTCAGTTCTCAGCTGATCACAATGTACAGAGACGGGGATTTGCGGAAAATAAGATTATTTTGCTGATCAGCTGAAGATATGCTGTACACACAAGTACTACAACTATGAGTAACCTATTCCTTACCCCCCCAGACAAAAATTAAAGTACAATTACTATTGTAATTCATTGCCCAAAACCAGATACATTTTATTATATTACAGGAGAAATAAAAGTTCAACGAGTCACAAAAACATTGTTTGTATTTCAATTTCTACCACAGCAATGATGAAAACCCTGTCTGAAGTATTTTACATTAGTATGACAATATTTGTATGGAGTATTTTCACTCCATTACCTGAAGAGATTTTAAGGGAAAATTAGGAAAAAGTAATGAGGTTGTTTTGTTGTTATCAAAAAAGACAACCAGACGGACAGACTGATACACAGACAGACAGGTATAGGCAATATTTTGCAGTAGAGAATTGCATTAATAGTTTTATTGGAAAGTGAAGGAAATGACATGACTAACCAACAAACACCACAGTGTTTGCATCTCTGTTCAAACGACCTTCAGGACAATGTTTAACTTTTTGAAAGTCAATGCTCAGGTGCAGTACATACGGTACCATCAGTTGGAGAAAAATAAAACAATCACACACGGAGTACAGCGAGATTTACTGGGATGAATTCTAGAAGTCCAACTGCCGCTCAAATAGCAGAAAAGTCACAGTTCATTTGTATGTACGTATTTAGCAGAGACTTAGAAACATGGGTAAATCAATAGATATATATATATATATTTTTTTTTACATCCATAGATATTTATATTTAGTTTTATTCTTCACAGTCAGCAAGGTCATTATAAGTATTAGGAATACCTCCCTTTTTTAAACTATATTGTATATACATATGTATATATTGACAGAAACATACACTTATTCGGATATATTTTGGTTAAACACATTTATACATGCATTTATACACATATTTGAAGCAAAATTTTTATAGTACCACCAATTTATTAAAGACTAAACTACACCTCCAACAGCTTTTTTGCATTAATGATTTTTCACATATTTAAGAAAAATATGGTTTTCAATCCAAGTGCTTCAACAAACACACACTACACCTCACAACTGTGCAGATTTATTTATTTATTTATTTTCAGAACAGATGAGACACATTAACAGGAATACTTTTTTTTTTAATTATTTTTCAAACTTGTCATTTTCATCAAAGATTGAGCCTGGAGTCTAATGGCAGACAAATCAAGACGTACAGTATGAGAAGAAGAGGCACAAACAGACGCACAGAGACAAACATATGCCTTTACATGAAGTCCAAATTGTATAATGTCATTAGTTTGACACGTCCACGCTCTCATGTGACACCAGGATCCTCTCCCTTCCACTCAAAGCTGCTCTGACATGTTGGCTCCATTGCAGGATCCGTGCAGTCAGATAACTGCAGAAGCACCACCGTCCCCCATTCCACACATTCCAGGATTTCCCAGCAAGCATTGCAAGCAAGCCTAAACAAGTCACGTTCTTTACTCGGGGAGAATTTCACACACTCAAGGGACTGAGGTCTCTCTCTCTCTCTCTCTTTTTTTTTGCTTTCCTTTTGGTGTGTGCAGTCAGTGAATATGCCCTCACACCTCAGTCACTCACAGGACTTTCCCTAAACACTGCAGGACAACAGGAAGTCTGTGCACATAGTGTGTGTTTTTAATAATTAGTCGTGTCCTTCTGCTGCTGCCAGGGAGAGAGAGAGAGAGAGACTGGATTGTGGTTAAACATTTCCACCCAGAGAGGTCTGCCGGCAGTCATCAAAACAAACAACCCTCTTTACTCTCTGACTTTAGGGTTCAGACATGAGGCACACACAGGAGCAGTGACACCTAATCTCAACACAGGAAAAAAAGAGGGAGGGTGAGAGGGAGACAGGGGAGGGAGGAGGAAAAAAAGAGAAACAGACGGAGGGCCTTGCTCCCTTACATTCCTGCCGAACCTACCCTCCCCCATCGACCTGCTACCAATGCGAGGATGCTCAAAAACACACACATACAGCCGCCCCACCTCCCCCTTACGAACACACACTGCACTTTCACCCCATTTGCTTATTTTACCATACACACTGCCTCAATGTTTGGTGTGACAAGAACACAACACACAGGTGAAGGAACACACACACACACACACACACATCTCTGAAACTTCAGGGAAAGGTAAACAGGTCAACAGAGTAAGACAGTTTTTAAGTTGATTCATGAACTCCTCAGACGTTTGTCTCACAAGAGTTTCAACGTCTGGCTCAGGGGCCCATCATGGCACCTGGAACCATTTTTCCTCAATTCAATCTCAATATGTTCAAACATTAGGGGATTTTATTAAAAAGAAGTTGTCAGCTATATATAGATATATTTTTCCCTTACTCTTTTTTTTATAATTTGTGCCAATATTTTCTACTTTCCTACACTTATATGCAGTAAAAAAAAAAATTTGTTTTTTTTTTTATTTTTCAGACTCAGCTCTCATCTAAGTTGAATTTTTATTATTATTGAATTAACACAATGGCACATTAAATAATTTTCATATTAACTTCATATGTTAACTCTATTATTTTAGGTCACTATAATTTATATGTTATTGATATATTTATGGCCACATTTTTCCAGTCTTAGATTTTGTAATAATCTACGCATATTCCTTTGTCAACATTTTGCCACTTGTTTGTTAAATCTAGTCAGTTATAACATTGTTCGATAGTATGAATTTTAATCATTTTATCATTATTATTATTTTTATTAATGTTAAAAATAGTAGCAATCGTCTTTTTCTACAGAGACAATTAATATCACATCTCTGTTCTGGTTTGATTGGAATTTCTGCTGAACATATTTATTATGTATTCCTTTAAATTAATTTTTTAAGGTGATACACAGTCACTGAATTTAATTATCAGCTCTATATCTATTTCCATTTACTTCACCACCAGAACAATATAACATTTGCATTTATTTTGAACTAAATAAATGTTGGCAGTTTTTAGACATGTATATATATATATATATATATAAATATATATATGTACAAAGAAAACTGGTTAAAAAATTAGACTAAAAAATAGTCTAACCAAAACAGTCTGTTAACAGCAGGGTTTCCCCTTTGAAAGACATACATTTACATGTGCACATCCATGTGTTTATATATATGTATATATATATAAGTTTAACCAACCTCAAATTTACTCAAATCCTCCTGAAATCAGCCTTTCTAGCTCTGGGCTTTAGTGTGAGCTGAGGCCAAATGCTATGACAATACTATTGCACTGCTAGAATGGATGGTACAGTAGTGCAACATTGTCAAAGCAGCTGACCTCAGCATGTGTCAGCACGTGGACATGGGGACAGCCATTCTTCACTGACAAAACTCCCAATCACTTTCAAATGGTCTGCAACGCCGATTTGATGGCTCTCTGAGACATTTGTCCAGGATCAAAGAAACAGAGGTTGGAGTTAAGACGATTCGAGCAAATTGGAATTTAGCACCAAGTGGGACATGGCTGTCTGCTGAGCACCCGGGGGGGGCGACACTCCTGACAAATCAACACAGTCAAACCAGATGCTTTTTCGCATTTACAGTTGAATAAAGTTGGTTTTTGGGGGTTTCAATGTCTGAGCGTCTGTGTTTTATCAGCCAATGCCCTTTTAATATTGCACTGCTCATCCCAGTGTGCAGTAGTGCAACAGAAAAAGGGCAGTGGACAACAACATGGACACCATCAGCACCCACTGCACACACACACACACTGACATCCACCTTTGTTACTTCCAAATAAGGACAACTCTTACCCTTACAAACCGGTTACTCTGGCATGGGATTATTTTTGGAGTTTTTGGGGAAAAAAAAATGCTGACAAGGCTGCATGAATTAAAAGACAGTCCTCTAGAGCTCAAAGGTTGCCAACTGGTGACATTTCCTTTCTTCCTCTTTAGCACAAAATCAACAATAGGCAGGTGAAATATCCTGACCTATGGGAACCAGATGACAACACCACCTCCCAACGGAACCAGCTCTCCAGATTAAACAGCGCTGCTCACTCTCACCCTGGGAGAAGGGGAATTTCCCAGCATGTGGGCCTATACCCTGCTCCCCCTGTGAATGACAAGCATTCTAATTTTGGGGGGAGAGAGGTGGAGGTTGGAGACAGGAGTTGTAAACTAACCCGCCACAGTACACCTACACTGCCCCAGTTGTCATTTACAAACTATTTCAGTGGTTGAGAGTTGCATTCTGGGAGAAGTTGACGAGGGCGACAAAGATCCGAGCGAGGAAATCAACTTTCTTCTTTAGCACAACTTTGCAGGAAAGTTGCTTCACCCCAGTGTGCTGAAAGGAAGTGGAACAGGCCTCGAACAGCCCACCAACGAGCTGCTGCAACTTAGCTCCACTAACGCGTGGTTACACAACGTACAGAAACTATAGCATGAGAGGGAGAGGTGGGGGGGAGAGAGGAGAGGACGCAGGAAATGTCTAGAACACTAAGGCGAAGTCCTTTTCCTGCAGATCACGTGAAGGTGCTGCTGCCTTTACTGAGTCTTTACCTGCTCCGCTCCGCTCACCTCCTCTCCTCACAGCTCTCCCCCCTCTCTCTCCCTCTGTCTGTCCGCCGTGTGGCTCCTTCAGTCAGCGGCCTGCTGGAGCCTCCTTCACGGTTGAAGCAGTGGAGCCATTCCTGCCAGCTCACAAGCCCTCGACACACACACACACACAGACACAGACACACACACACACACACACACACACACACACACACACACACGCACACACACACACACACACACACACACACTGACGACTTGTTAGATTGCACAACACAACCTATAGGCTGCGATACGCACGCCCGAAACGACGACTGGCGAAAAGGCACTGCCGCTCGTTCGCGGAGAGCCGTCAACGTGCACGGCATGTGGCGTCAGAAGGACGCATGGGTGTGCGTGTCCGTTAAAAATCGCTGTCCCGATCAAGTTTGGAGGCGCGCAGCCTCCAGATGCGCAGCAGCAGCAGCGGCCGCCGCGGCGAAGGCGGCAGTGGTGGCGGTGATGGTGGAGCAGGGGATTCGAACAGCAACCCTCCTGCTGCTGCTGCCGCTGTTGCTGCGTTTCCTGCCGCAAGAGTCTCGTAAATAAACAGTCAATCTACACGTCTCGACCTTTGCAACTTCCAAGTTTGCGCTGAGCTTCTGATAATTTGCGCAAGAGAGAGAGAAGGAGAGGAAGGGAGAGATAGATCGGCTACAACTCACAGTGGACACCCTCCTCCTCCTCTCCGCCTCCTCCTCCTTCCTTCTTGTCCTTCCTCCTCCCCCCTCTCCTCCTCCTCCTCCTTCAACAAAATCATGAATAGTATCTCGCCAAGGGAGGGACAATCCGTAATAGGCAAAAAGGGAGAGGGAGAGAGGGAACAGAGGGGGAAAGGGAGGAAAAAGTTGTCCCTAAAACAAAGAAAATCACCCGTACCCAGAGACCACACTCCACGCTCCGCTCCGCTCCGCCGTGGATCCACGCCGTCGTTCGCAGTCAGCGCATGCAGATGGAAAGCGCGGAGCTGAAGGAGCCACAGAGAGGGAGGGAGTGAGGGAGGGAGGGAGGAGGGGGAGAAAATGGCAAGTCTTCCACGCACAAGCACACGGCCTCGCAGATCCGGACTCCATCTTTGACTACTTGACATTCAGAGGCTGCCGGAGCAAATTCCTCCTTTGCATGCCTCCCGCTGATTGGCCTCTTCCTGCGCTAGTCTTTGCTCCGTGACGCGCCATTGGTTTGGCAGCGGCGTGTTCGACGTTTCCAGACGCGCCCTGATTGGCCGCGCGCTGGGCGACGTCACGGCCCCACGACGAATACCTGATTATATGACTCCCATTCACAAATTTCTCCTCGCTCCCCCCTTTTCTCACCCCCGAGGACTGTATTTAGATACTTGATGGCTAATTATTCTATTTACTCTATAGCTTTAAAGAAAGAAAAAAAAAAAAGATAAACATCCCGCGGGAAGAAGTTCTGACCAATCAGACTGGAGCGGAGCCCGGTTATAGAGCCGGGGTTGGTTCTCCTCGCACCGGCACCAGGATCAGCTCTGTTATATCGATCCGGTTCAACAGAATGGATTTCGTTACAGTTGGGGATCGATGTAGTTGGTGGAGGGGAGCCAGGGTGGAAGTACATGGCCGAGGCAGGGAAAAGTTGGGATCAGACCCACACCGAGCTGCAGGCGGGCGGGCGGGCGGGATGGCGGGCGGACCCCAGTGGGCGCCACCTCGGCCCCTCGCGAAGCTTTGATTGACGCACAGAGAGGAGTAGCGGGCTGTGAAATTTGGCATTCCTGACCAGAGGAGCTGAAATAATGGCATTATCCAGGGGGAGAGGGCCCACTCTCTACACCACCCTACCCTACACACACACAGAGGGGATCTGATTGTGCAGCCAGTCGGTACAAAATTGTTTGATGTGCGGCGCAGCACTGATGGATCCGCTGGAGTTTTGTTTGGAACACTGATGTGACCCCCCTCCCCACTCCATCCAACCCCACTCCTGCACTTCAAACCCCCCCCCAAAAAAACCATGTGTGGCTGTGTTTTCCGGTGTCTGTCAGTCAATGTGGACAGACTTGGTGTGTCAGAGCCGCCCGGACTCGAACACTCACTTCAGGTTTTGTCCTTAAACATATCCTGATCTCAGATCAGCTGCCACTTTCTACCAAAGACCGACTGCAGGGAGGGAGTCGGCACAAACCACCGACACCCGTGTGAGCAGAACAACAGGACGGTGTGAAAAAAAATTTAAATAAACTACAGTGAATCTTTGTTATCTACAGGTGAAATAAAAAAGTTAAAACTACCTACTGCAAAACACTATCAGCCAGTAATGACAATTTTTTAAATCATTAATAATCAAAGCAAATAAATAATAAGATTAATTCATATTTTAAAGTCTTTTAATTTCTCACAACGGTCTGACTCAGGAAACTAATAATCAAATATTTTGGACAAAAGGCTTGTGCTGCAAGAGAATAATCTTTTTTTTAGAATCAAAGTTTTTGTTTCCACAAAAGAAAAGTTGAGTTAGTTGGTTAGTTGGATATAAAAAGAAAACTCAGGATCCACCTAAAACATCAGAAATGACCTGGAAAAAAAACACAGATTGGGGAGAAATTATTTATTTGTTGTTTCATTTTACATCACCTTCCCTGGTTGATGAATAATTCTGGTTGGTGTTTGAGAGTTTTTGTTATCAAGTCATGTTTTTGATTTGGTAAGATTTTATTTCAACAAAGCCAAATTAATTTAAACAGATAAAAAATCTGGCTTTTAAGTAATTAGAAAAAATAGCAGAAAAACACTAAAAATGATTTCATCAGTTTGATACAAACATAATGAAAATTTTAAAAAAATCCAATATTCCTTTTTGGAGAGGGTATTTATTTTTATTCTACATAATTTTTTATTATTGAGTCAATTTTTTTAAGTATAATACACAGTCACAAAACAATGACACTTTTTTAACTTTATTTTAGTTTAACTCACATTTGTAATGACATAATTCTATAGTTAAATGTTCATAGTAAAGTGCTTTCCACTCTTAGTAAAAGATCAGATTATTATCCTAAATATAATATCCTTAAAAATTGGCCATTATGTTTTTTGTGTTTCTCTATAAAATCATTTCTCTGTATTTATCTCAGTTTCTTTCAGTTGGATTCAATAGTGATTCAATAAAACATAAAATAAAGATAACATTAATTCGTTTACACCATTTAAGAATGAAGATGTAGAATTTTTAAAGACAGAAGTGAAACAAACAAAGCACACAAAAAACAAACAAACAAACAAAAAAAAACAACAACCAGACAACAGAAACCAGGCTGATGTGTTGGAAATGTTTGTGGTCAGAGTGGGCCTGAGGAGAAAGTGCCTCTAACACCACTCCCTGCTGCCCGGCCGGACTTCAAACTGCTGCCTGTGTGAGGTATCATGGGGGCTGAGAAAAGCCTTTTAAACATGGGAGTTATTGTTCCCTCTTTTTTCCAACCTCCCATCCTCCGAAAATGTACCTCCTTTCTTCCTCTGGCCTCTAACCTCTCCCAACCCCCATCCCTCCGTCTCATGTCGCTCTCTCCCTCGGCACATTTCCCCCTCTCCTCTCCTCTCCTCTCCTCCCCTCGCCTCTCCTCTCCTCCCCCTGCCCTCCTCTACCGACCACCATAATGGACCATCATTGATAATTTCCCAGTCTGACAAACTTGGAGTGTTTTGGTCTTTCTTCAGAGAAGAGGAAATGTTTTTTTTCCTCCACCGTCTTCTCCATACACGAAGCACGAGGAGAGGAAACCAAGGTGGTTGGAGTTGGTTGAAGACCCCACCTTGGGACCCCGTGCACCCACAGAGTGTTCCCCTCCCCTCCCCTTGAAACAGACTCTATAGGCTGCATGCATGACATTCCAGCTGTGTGGGTGGCACAGGCCTTCACACAGAGCCGAGGAGAAGGAGCGTCAACCTGAGGGAGCATCGTGGCTCCTCAGCAGAGACCGGCCTCACCCATTGACGTGAGGAGAACAACAATTGGGATTTGCTGTAAAAAATAAAACCAAAATAATTATTTTTAAAAAAAGAAAGATTAGAAAGGGTTCAATAATATTTAACCAATAACACATGAGGAGTCTGGAATCATCTTCCAATTAGCAATTAGCAACTAGCTACAGTCCTCAGGTTAAAGGAGCTTAATACTTTTGTCCCCTCCTTCTAGTGATGTTACATGTTAACTGACAATGAGAAGACATAAAGCAAGGGGGTGGGCTGATCTTGATCAGATAAAGTTAATTTACAAATCCATTCAGTCTACATCAAAAGTTCAATTTCAATACAGCAAATTAAGTTGCACAGGCTTAGACAGACTATATATATATATATATATATATATATATATATATATACATATATATATTCCTTGTTCATCTTGATGCCTTGTTCCACTAAAGGTTTATCACCTGGGAGAAACAATGAACACAAAACCATGCAAAGACTAAAAGCATTGTATTTGGCAGTACAATGTTATTGCTAGTGATGTAGGAACGGAAGTGATTTTTGTCACTGTCAATAAAACCATGCAAAATGGCCAGAAATCGGCTCTTAAATTAAACTTAATTATGAGCCATTTTTGTTGTTATTATATTTGTCCAGATTAATGTAGGTTAAGTGGAAGCAGACCTTCAAATGGACAAGAAATTATGGACAAGAAATTAAAGAAAGAGTGGTCTAATAATTTTTTCCATGACTGGATATATATATATATATATATATATATATATACATGTCATGTATCAATAAAATTATTACCCAAGTTTTCTTCAATTTCTTGTCCATTTTAATACCTAGTGCCACTGAAAATATATTAAATGAAGAATAAAATCAACAGGAAAACTTGGAAGTCCTAAAAGCACTGTTTTTCGTCGGTGCTATTTATATAAGAAGTGAAGTGATTTTGGTTAATATCAAGAAAAATATGGGAAATTGTCTGAACATCAGCTCAGAAATCAAACTATTGTTGTTTTTATCAATATATCTGGTAAAACAAAGGTAGCTTTAGAAGAACCACAGATTAAAATGATAAAGAAACTGCAGGTAACAGCAGAGTGGTCTAAGAATTTTATGGCTAAATATATTAATATATATATCAAATCTTCGTGTTCTTTTTCTTTTGGCTTCTCCCATTTTCAGGGGACAACGAGTCATCATGTTCCATCTCCCTATATTCTCTGTATCTTCTACTCTGACTCCAACTACCTCCATGTCCTCCCTCACTGCATCCATCAATCTCCTCTTTGTCTCCTACCTGGTAGTTCCATCTCTAGGATCATTTTTCTACCAATGTATCCACTGTCTTTCCTCTGAACATGTCCAAACCATCTCAATCTGGCCTCTCTAGCTCAGTTTCCAAACCTTTATGTCTGTATTGTCCCTCTAATGACCTCATTTTGTAAAATTATATTATTATTTGCTATCTGATCAGCTCCAAAAAAATAATACAATAAATAAAGTTCCAAACCCAGTGATAGCCAACTTATAATTCATTTAAAAAGAAAAAAAATCTTCATCCCCCTAAAATTCACTGGTGGACCATGACTGCACCCTGAGCCAGAGGTTTGACATAAATAAAAGATAAAAAAAGATAAAAGAATAAAAGAGATTTTAATTAGTTTTAAAGTCCAGTAGTGACAGCAGTTTCTCATCATCTTTGCTGCCTTGTCTGAATCATATGACACAGACGAATTAAAACAGGTATTTATTTAATCTGTGTGAAATAAAAAGTTGTTAATAAACAAGCAAAAATATAAAAATGAAACAATAGAAAATCCTTTATTAAAATTGAACTTTAGTCTGAAGGTTTGGTCCGTAACAGTGTTGGTGTGGCCCAGATCTGCTGTCCTACAGTCCAGATTCTTAAGCCCGCAATCAGGGTAAAAGAAATAACTTTTAGGCTGAGGCAATCTTTTAAATCTACTGGAAAATAATATAAGATGTTATAAAACAATTCACATATTCTTATTGCAGCACAGTTAACCTTTCATCACTCAATTCTGGATTATTGACCAACTCAAGTTACACCTCCATTATTCCATGAGTTCAGTTTATTATTTTTATAGTGTCCCACCTTCATCCGCTTTATGGATTATTTCAGCTGTTTTTTTTCTGTTAGTACCAGTTTCAGTCTCAACTAATACTAAATGATGTTCACATTGTTTTCACACATTTTATGATTAATAAAATGAGGAAACAATCTTAGACCTTTAGAACATTCAGTGAGCTATTTTGGCAGACCTTTGACCAGTTTTCACCCATCCAACCATTTATTATTCTGGCCAACATTGGCTACACCTCAGTCACATGTCTCCTGCTATGATATATACAACAACAGCTTTTAAATAAGAAGAGTATGAAATAAAAAAATAATAGGAATGTGTTGTTGATGAGTTGGATATATCTAAATATAGCTATATATTACTTATATTATATATATATAGCTTATATATACTTTCTATCTATCTATCTATCTATCTATCTATACATACATATACATATACATATACATATACATATACATATACATATACATATACTGTGCATATCAAAACATATACACATTATATATGTATGCATAAAATTATGCATATGAAATATGCATATAGCAACCCTCAATCAGAGGAATGTGTTGTAGAGATAACATTAAAAAAGACATTTGTTACTAACTTGATGAATATGAGAGGATGCGTTTATTAATACTACCTAACAGTGTGCACGCAGAGCTGTAGTACAGTATATTAATATTTGTTCTTATTATTTAAAATTACAATATATAATGTAACGTAGTATAAGCAGCACAATAGTTTCTAACCTTTTTACCCACAGATCTACAAATACGTGTGTCATCCTTGCGCAAGTCTGTCCTGTTCATTGGGAACCTGCAACACTAGTTGTCGCCTTCAACCCAGACAGGTGAAAAAAAACCCAACTATTTTCAATGCGAGACAACAGCAGTAGGCTATAAACCCGACCAAACTCCACTTCCTCCAACCATCTACATCACCGCGCCATCTAAATCAATTAGTCATGATCTGGCTGCATGGCTTATCGGGGGAGGTTGGCCCCTCAACCATCCCACTGGTAATCTGCTGTAATCCATGCAGATTTTCAAACCATGGCTAACGTCTACCCATAAACCACTGCTTCTCTGGCGTGTACATTGAGCTTGTTTTTCAGCCTTCTAGCGGGTGAGTGCAGGAGCAGAGTCCAAAGGATAAAAAAGAAAAAAAAAACCCTCACCCCCATTAACTGAACTTCAGAGGAATTCCTCACTTTACATATGGAATGCACTTCAGGTCAGAGAGCAAAGAGCCAGAGGGGAATCCACCCGCGCCCAGGCAGGCAGGCCTTATTTAAACAAGCCAGGAATGCTGCACAGGAGAGGGGAGAAGAAGAAGAAGAAGGAGGAGAAGGTACCTCGCTGCCATTAACATGATCTAGAGAGAGGAGAACAGAGGGGTGGGGGTCACTGCCAATAAATACCAGAGTTTTTTAGATTTCCACCACTGCCTGACTTCATGTGCTACTGACTGGGAAATTTATTATGAGCTTCTCCCATTTGGACTCAGAGTAGCCGCCTGCTGCTGCAGCAGAGGTGAGGGCAGGGTGGATGTGTGAAAGAGTGAAGTGACGTGCAGTCAACCACTTCACAACTTGGATTTTTACTGTTTTCCCACTTCCCTTTCAGAGCTCTCAGGTTGTGCAAATCTTTGCGTTGGGGGCATCGTGTACTTCCTGTACCGCTTTAATGAAGAGCAACAGGTTTATACAAGGTGACATTTTTAAAACCCGGTGCTTCGGGCGTTTTTTTACGGCTCGGACAACTGAGAAACACTGAATGCTGGGAGATACAGAGAGGGAAAACTACACTAATATTGAATAAAATTCAACATTCGTTCATATTCTTCCTCTTAGCTGTTATCTGGTTTCAGGGGCAGCAGTCTCCAACACTGACACCCAAATCACACTGCTGCATACTGGTGCTATGATCAGAACACCTCAGTGGCAACCTGGCGGCTGGTGGATTAGAACCAGAAACCTTGCAGACCCAAGTCCATTTCCTTAACCGCTTGGCCAACACTGCTGCCGAAATCCAAAATTCTGAATGTAAAAAAATGTCAATGTAGCACTAAAAAAAGTTGTTCTTAGCGTTACTGCATTATCTATTATCACCATTTTCAGGCATGGAAACTAAGGCTGAGGGGCCACAAGTGGCGCATCTGGCTTTGTAATCCAGACCACCAAACTTCTCTAAATTGTACATTTGTTTTCTTTATAGATGGCATAGAGTAGGGTGAAAACATTTTAGCTTTTATTTACATGTCATTCAAAAAAAACGCTCCGTGTATGTCCCCGAGTCCAATCGCCAGTCAAAAGTTTGACCACGTCCAAGGTAGCACTTGTGTTTATAATTATTCATTAATCATCTGTAGCCAGGTATCAGGGACAGCAGTGTCCACTACTGTCACCCAAATCCCGCTGATCAATACTTTGAGCCCTCTGGTGGATTTCAACCTAAAGCCTTGTGGACCACATCCTCAACCACTACGCCACCTATGCTGCTGAGAACAGTACGACATGCTGTACTGCTCTACTCTAATTAAGTGATGGGTAATTAGTCCCTAAGCAATAAAAAAAAAATACTTTTGAAGATCGTCTCATTTCATTGCACGACCTAAGGAAAGTTTTTCCAAAATACTACAACATTAGGGTTTTGGTTCTGGTTCTAAGATCCTGTTTCTCGTCACTCATCAATAGTTATTACATTTGTTTAACATGAGATAGGGTGACCATTCCATAACACAAAAACAGGGACCTTAAACAGTACCGGGATTAATTGTATGGTGTTTGTGTGGCTAAATAGAAAAAATAATTAGGTGAAAAGTCACAGTATTTTTATTTACACAAACAACAAGTCAAACTACCTGTAGAATTATAGATGGAAAGAACAAATGACAGGCATGACCAAAGTTTTTTATAATTATAGAAAATATATTAACATTATTATTGAAAAATTGAATTATAGAAAATATTATCACTATCATCTCAACTTTCCATACACTTGACTCTCTCCATGATCTTCCATTGACCCCCAATATAATCTAACTAAACGGTTAATCGTTTAGGTATTAGTTTAGGTAATAGTTGGTGGTGCACCAACTATTCAGGGCAGTGGTTAAGGAAGTGGACTTGGGTCCACAAGTTCGAATCCCCCTACCGTTAATACTGAGGTGCCCTGGCACCGTCCCCACTCACAGCTCCCCAGGTGCTCAGAGCTGCCCCCTGTTCACTTTGGTGATGGGTTAAACACAGTCACATTTCGTGGTGTGAATCACAATGTCACAATGACAAGGAGTTTACTTTCCTTCTTTACGTAGATTTTTTTTTTTTCCCGATCAAATCCATGTAGATCGGTTGGGGAACATTTGATGATTTCAGACTCCGTTAATACACATTGACAGTGTTTTTTTTGGTCACTTTGTCGTTACTGACAAAAAACGTAAAAGTGCAAGTGCCATAAATGGAGCGTTCCAGTGAACTAAGATAAATGACATGTAAAAGTCATGCATGGAGGCTAAAATGCTGAAATGCTTTCAGCCCACACTCTGCCACCTATAGGGAAAACATTGACACGGCAAAGGGAAAGCAGTGGTATAATCACAACACAAAACAATTATATAATTTGGAGAACTTTGCCGAGCCGCACCTGGCCCCTCGGGCCTTAGTTTGCCTGATACTGCCTTGAGGGCTCACTGTAGCCACTAGAGGACAGTGTGGTAACGTATTTCTAACAATGAAGAGACAAGATACAGCAGCAAAATAATTAAAATAAATAAAATAAAGGCAGAATGTAAGTGTGTAGTCGTTGTTGGTGTTGAATCAAAGTTTTATTTCCTGTTTTGTACGAACTAGAAGATCTACTGTTATTGTCCGATGGTTTAGACCCTTTTCAACAGCGAAAAAAAACAACTCAAGACTGTCAGATGTGCACTGGGATAAAATGTTTAGTTACTAAAGAGAATATGAGAGAAGAAAAAAAAATTACATTTGTTTTTGTTTTCTCTCCTGGCGCCCCACAAGTGAACTCTGCCCCAGACAGTAAAAAGCGAACACAAAAACCTCAGAAATACAAATCTACTTGTTGAACACATTTAGTGAGTGGTGATTCAGATGGTGTTTATGCTGAGAATGTCATTGTTGCAAGACAGAGCAGTTCAAACTATGGCCCAGGGGCTAATTACAGCACTTGAACAGGTTTGGTACGGCCCAGGACATAACTGAAATATTTGTTAATTACATCTTTTTTTTCAGTTTTCAGTAGTGAAATACTTAAAAATACGTTTAATTTCATTTTAAAGGTCTCATAAAAGATACATTTTGTAATCTTCAGTAATTTTAGGTATTACAGCATCT
Source organism: Paraplagusia blochii (assembly GCA_016785265.1). Classification (NCBI taxonomy): domain Eukaryota; kingdom Metazoa; phylum Chordata; class Actinopteri; order Pleuronectiformes; family Cynoglossidae; genus Paraplagusia; species Paraplagusia blochii. Next base: position 20,066 of record JAFBJS010055255.1, on the reverse strand, counting down.
TTTCCAACCAAGTAGCCTGTTAGCTAAGATTTAGATATTTACCAGGTCATTTGCAGCACATTTTAGATGGGTATCTGAAAGTGTTTAAACAAAAGCAGGAGGTTAAATGTAGTTCAACAATTTAATGACAATTAAGCCTGATTGAAGCATTTTCCAAGCCTAATTTAATAAATTTTTAATATTTTACACTGAAGAAATATAGATGCTAACATAATGACTCTTACAATAAGTGACTAACCTGCAGACCACAAAGGTAAAGAGCACATTAAATGTCAATTTACTAGATAAATGTTAAGAAAAAATATTAAATACACCAATAAATAAAAGCACACATGTGACTGGGCAGATGACATTAATTTGAAAAAAAAAAAATCACACATTTCTTTTAGTTTGGAAACTGCACAGAAAATCATCACAGAAAAAGTTGTTATTAAAGTATGTATGTTTTTTTTCTTTTTTTTTTTAAAAAAAAAATGGTTTTAAACCAATTATGTTATTAGATTGTCAAAATCCAACTAAATTTTCCAGGTATTAACCAATGAATCTGAATTAAATGATCAACATAGGGTTCCCTGGCCTGGTGTGGACTGTGATCAGTGATAGAATTTCCTCTTAGAGAGTGGGAAAATTTTTATTTAATGAAATACCTGAAGAGACAAAACTGTTTTTTTTTTTTTCGGTCTAACAAAGACAACCGTCTCCACCCCTCATCCTGGAATGCAGATCAATTTAGTTTGTAGTCCTGAGAGCCGAGGTGTCTCACTCCGTCATGTAGCGGCACGATGTTTGAAGCACAACTCGAACCTTGTGGACCAAACAGGGTTTGCAGTCTATTGCACTACCTAGATGTGACTCACAAAATCAACAGAGCCTACTTTGTTACAGTTGGTTGGAAATGGAATACAAGAAACAATAATTGCATGTATTTATTTTATTGTTTTTTTTTTTTCTTTAAGACATAGCTATATGCATGCACTGGCCTTAGGTTTTATCAATTTAATACTTTTCTTTTCTTAGTGAAATTATAATTGAAATATTGTCAACCTTTAACGCCACATGTGTCATCTTCTACTTGATGTTGCCATATTTCACACAGTAATGTAGTGGCAGTATATACATTACTGTAGTATTTGCAATACATGAGTTTTGGATTGGATGACTATCAGACGTAAACCAACGAGTTCCTCAAAAAACAAGAAATAACTGTGAATTCCAGGTGAGGACCAACCTTGCCATTTTAGGATGCTCTCGCCAAAAATGTCCTACAAATGACATGTTACAATCCCCATGGCTGTGGTGGAATTCTGTCCACTTTAGGGCTTCAAAGCAGCACAGGACTGGCCAATAGGTGACGAGGGATGGACCCTGGCTGCCTTGACCTAAGCAACCTTCTCTAACCTTCTCCAAACTCCCCCACCCAGTGTTGTGTTCCTTATCCCACGAGAGGACACTTCATCATCCATCCCTGTCCTTTCTCCAACATATACTCACACTTACTGTCACTGTCTACTCCACAATTGTCAACCTCAACTCCAGCATTGACATTGCCTTTTTATTCCCCCTGAACCTGCTCTTCACAGAAGGATAAATGGATTTGCCCAGGCAGCGTAATCACATTTTCCAGCAACGAGTCGCTTTTTATGCACTTCCTCATTCTCCACTCTGCTCGTACAAAAAGCATTTATCCTGCATTTGTCATTTTAATACAGCCATTCTCCACACAAGTGTAAGCACAGAGCAGCCAAAGTGAAGCAGACAGGTGAAAAAAGAAAAGCTCTTACAGTAACATCACAGTACAGTTCAAACTCCGGGAGGAGAAAGAAAAAAAAAAAAAAAAAGAAATCCCGGCTTTTTCAGCCCTGTGTTAAGTCTGATTCTGCAGCAGCCTCTCTGTAAAGACTTGACTCAGCGTCTTTGGATTGTCATTGAGGCGGCCATTTTCCCATGAAGCCTCACCAGAGCGGCTCCCGCTGCCCTGCAGGAATCAATTACCGCACTGTGAGGAGGACGTGCTTTTCATTTTACTTCACTTCCTGATCAATAGATGATTAATGTCTGCTATTGTTCCGAGCCTGAGGCTTCTCATGGTGTCATCTGTGGTAGAAATGCACCCAAAACTGCTGTGCTCTCTCTCTCTCTCTCTCTCTCTGCCACAATCAACACCAAAAGGCTGAAGAGCCTCATTTATCAAGTTTTTGTTTAAACAAGAATTTCAAGACCTTTTCGTTGTGTTAAACTTAAACGAAACAAAGTACGTTATTGCTATTGAACTAAAACCTCCCTTCGAGGCCTAGCTCTGTTCTGACTTCACCGACAAGTGGTTTCGCACAGATGTACTGTGTCGCCATCTGCTGGATGACACCAAAAAAACATTTACTCAAATTGAAACTGGATAGACATGACGTCAACGGTCAATACACACAAAAGCTCACTAGAGGGCAGGTATTCATTACTTTTTGGCTCTTTGAAATTCCTCGAAAGCAGGACCCTTGCTGTGGAGAGAAAAGACACAAACGACACAACTTTTTTTATAAGATACAAATTCAAGCGTAGAACAGAAGAGAAAAATAGATAAATTTATTATACACACGCATATAAATATGTATATGTGTCACATTTGTCACAGAAAGATGATCTAACCTTCTGTCTGTCTATACTTTTGTCTTTTAAAAATGAAATACATTTACATATTACATAGATTAAATACATCTATACATAATTGTGTATATATAATATATATATAATACATAATTGTGTATATAATATATATATATATATATATATATATATAAATGCAAATATGTATAGATAATTATTTATTAGGTGAGGACTTTCTGTGACAAATTATACATTAATAATTTAACACCTCCACACTATGTTTTTTATGCTAACTGTTTAAAGCATTTATTTTCTGTCTTGTCCCCCACAGGACAAAGGTGCTTTTGGGATTTTAAATACCATAAAGAACCTGATAATCTCTACAAAATGTTTTTGTATACCACTTAATCAGTTGCTGCCTCCTAGTGTCTGGATCATTCAAGTATAACAGCTTGGCTACACTGATGTCCCAGGTACACCTCAGCTCGAGGGCCCACCCCATTACCTGAGAAGAACTGTACCGGTCGTGGATCCTGTAAAAGACTGACAGTTGGAGGTTTATTGGTATTTTAAACGTGCAATTCAGGCTGTTAAAAAGACTATTGTGAGATTAGATGTTCCACCAATGGGGATTCCATGAAGTGACCTGTTCTCCTAACAGGATATACAAGGTGTAGATTAACCAGCTGAACTCAAATTCAGTTGTTCCGTTAGCATAAGCAAACAGATTTAGACGTGTCTAGTTGCCTTCGTGAGCTGTTGAATAATTACACTAAGGACGTTAACATACAGGCGGTCAAGACAAAAGTCCTCAGACAGAGATGTTTTTACAGTTAGAGTCAATGTTTATTTACAGCTGAAACAGAGTGGGACAGAACGTTGAAGGGCAGAGGGAGAAGGAGAGACAAAGTCCTGTAGAGCAACCAGTTCAGGATCCATGGATCGACTACATAGTTCTTAATTTATTTTATTCAACGTTTTTCTATACAGAATCCGTTCTTCCCGAAATGTAGGAGCACCAGCAGAGATACAAGGTGGTGCCCTCTGCTGGAGAGGAGAGAAGATAGCAAGTAAGAAAAAAAAAAAAGAAAGAAAAAAAAAATGAAGGGGAAACAAATGGGGGCCTGAAAAAAATCTAATAAAAAACTGTATTCTCACCTTGATTATATATATATATATATATATATATATATATACATACATATACACGCATGTGAAGATCAATTGGAGTTTGTGGGGTTCTTTGAGCAACAGGCCAGATGTCCCAACTTTACAATGTACAGGTCCGTGTGGTCAGGCTTTTGTGAATCCGACAAGTCATTTGACAATGGCAATAATGTTTTTCTGGCTCCACAGCATTTACCCCTCACTGAGACAGATCCAGTGCCTTGTTGTCTGCCCAGCAGAGACTTACGACTGCATTAGTCTTTCTATTTATGCAGTTTGAGTGAATACACTGCACAGTGTCACATGCACAGCTAGAGAGAGTAGAAAAGATTAAAAAAAAAAAAAACTAAAACCAACCACACCGTCCTTACACCTCTGCCTCGTGTCCTATAGCACTTTTTCTAAATGTTAACATTTTTGACAAGCACCACAAAACAGTGAAAGGACAAATAATAAAAAAGTGACAGGGTAAAAAAAAAAAAAAAAAAAATCTAAAGAGCCCTGTGAGTTAGAAATTGTTTCTTTGTTGATTCAATGACCTCTGAAAGACAAACTGATTTTCTTTCTGTCCAGTGTCCAAACTGACTTACATGTTGACCATACCAACACATCTCCAAAGTCCAGAAAAGACTTAAAAAAACCATGTGTAATTATGTATAAATCTAACCCCGTGTCCTCAAACTGATATTCTTTTTCAGGCTTTGAGTCCCAAACTTTTACAATAGCCAGGTCTTCATTGACTGAGGTCAAACTCAGACATCCATCAGATGTGCTTCTCATTTGTGTATAAAACCCCATCTGACATACACCATTACAGACTTGTGGACATGAATGCTCTGAGTGTTTGGTGAGTGAGAAAGAAAAAGAAATTCTGTAAAAATAAACAAAACAAACAAACAAAAAAAACAGCATGAAGAGAAGCAACTGAAAAAATGAACCCAACATTTGTTTATTTGCAAAAAAAAAGTTTACAATGTCAACTGTCTGCGAAACACCTGATGACCAATAGAATAAGTCGGCCCTGCGTGGAACATGTTTGAAGTAAATCTCAATGAAATTTGGTGACAGTTCGATCAAACACACCCAGCTCTCTGGAAACCTGACTGTTGCTACCAGTTCTGTTTAAAACAAGTTTACAATATCAAATAATAATAAAAAAAAAACTGTTAAAATAAACACTCACTCACTCACAAGTATCACTCGCTCTCTCAAACACTCACACATACACACTCACTCACTCTAACACTAGAGCAGGAAACTAACTTCACCCTTTACTGATGTGGAGATGTAAAAAAAAAAAAAAAAAAATCATCTGTTTTCTAAAAACACTCAAACACTCAACCTGTAGGCAATGCCTTGACCTTCAGCTGATTCTTGCAGTATGAACCAGAAGTGAGACGTTGACTGGCGCCAGTTTCCCGACTCTACACAACAACATGCTCCCAATCACAGGTACAAACCCAAAAGATACCGCAAATACAAGTGTACACATATATACAAATAGAATCTGCCCTTCAGACACTGGGGGCAGCTCGACAATTCATAATAATGCGTAATTTCTGTATATGCCAAGAATAAAACTTTTACTAAATAAAATACATAGTAATCTGGGGGTGAGGCAGGTGGCGGGACAAGGACAGCAGATGAAAGAGACGAGCCAAGGGGGCTGTGCAGTATCAGATGAGGAGAGGCTGAAAGCTGGGGGGGGGGTGCCGAAAACGGCAGAGAAGAAGCTGAGGGAAATGAGGGGCACGGGTGGAGGAGGAAGAATTTACCCCTCCCTCCATCACTGTTCCCGATTATCGTCCTGTTTCGATTCGTCCGTCTTCTTTTAAATGCCAAAAAGGGAAGGTAAACAGAAAAGAGGGAGCAGAGATGTAACGGGGAAGGCGGGTGAGGCACAGGGGAGGTTAGGGGACTGAAGAGAATTGGTGTTGAGGTGCTGTGATCCACACACTGGTGTCCTTCTGAGGGTTTTCACACAAGTTTGGCAGAAAAAGCATGAAGGAGTGATGACGACGTGGCCTCACTGTGGGTTCACCCTCTCTCGCTCTCTCTCTCTCTCTCTCCCCCTCTCTCCTGGTGAAGGGAAAGAATCCTTGGTCCTCCGCCTGCTGGTTGTTTTTGTCCCCAGGTGCATCATACCTCCAGAAAGCGGGAGCTGCTGGTCTTAGTGTGGAAGGGTTCTGACCACATGCGCCGCAAATCCCCCTGACAACCATAATACATTACTTTACAACCTGATCTTTTTCCCCAATCTTTGTGAAATACACAAATTAATCAGAGAAAAAAAAAATCACATCAATCATAACAGAGGAATAGTTAAAAATGGCAAAACATATACCGTAATTTCCGGACTATCAGCCGCACCCACTCCATTTTTTATAGGAAAAAAACTTTTCGTACATGCATAAGCCGCGCCTGACTATAAGCCGCATTCTTCTTGCATTTTCCATGATGAGGGTCAGTTTATGCTAATTCTATTCACGTACAAAGCGCGTTACCCTACGTTATACTCTGTCTTCTTCTACTGTGTTTATTGGTGGTTGTGACTTGCGTCTTCCTCGACACCACCTGTCTCACTCTTACCTTTTCTGCTCGAGCAGTTAGAAAAAATGCATACATTAGCCGCATCTCTGCATAAGTCACAGGGTTGAAATTGTGTGACAAAAGTTGCAGCTTATAGTCCGGAAATTACGGTAAGCTGACAAAAATTAAAAAATAAACCATGTAATGTGTGTTTAATGTGTCATGTGTCATAATGTTCATGTTAATTTCATGTGAACTGACCATCCATGTTTATTGGGGAAGTCATCGATCTCTGACCTACATGATCTGAGTATCAACCCAAAAAGCTCTGATTGGTTAAAATGTAGTAAAACTATCCAATGGTTTGGACTTTGTCTATGAATCAGTTTCCAGTGCCCCACCCACAGAGGGACGTTAAGACATAGACGCGACATTGTTCGCTTCCTCCCACTAGAGCAGCGAACCCATAGACACATACAGTATATTTATCTATTCACACAAGTCTATGCAGGTTGTGCCACTTGCGGTGTGTGAACTGTGACATGGGTTGATTAGATTGGAGTTCAGGGGGTATCACTCTGCTCTGAGCAACATGGCAGACAACAGAAACAAAACTTAAGTTTTTTTCTCATTTAAAATCTAAGGTTTTGACATGATTTTTTTTAAAAGAATAATGTAAAGATAGATGAAAACTATGCAATTTGCCGACTCAATGACAATCTCAGTGACAATCGGATAACACCAGAGGTCAAAGAAATGGCAGTCACCCGGAAAGACGGCAGAGTGGGACTGAGTGACAATGACCGTGACGCTGGCACGGCAGGAGCGTTTTTCCAACCGCAGTCAATCAGTATAAATATCTTGGGTTATAATTAGAATCACAGCTCTCCTTTAAAGACCATATTGACAAACTGTGTCAAAAATAAACAAAAAAAAAATAGTTACATCTTGCAAATGTTGATGCAATTCAAAAGGAGTTGCCAGATGAAGCTGCAAAAAAAAATCTTAATTGTAATAAAAGTGTTTGCATATGTATTTTCCATTATATATGTATTGTATATGTATTGTGTGCTTCTTGCCTTTTTACATCATGGCCAGGGGACTACAGATGAAAACTGTCCTAAAACTGCACTGTCCACGTTTATATAAACTAAAATAAAACTAAAAAAGACTTGCGACTGTGTAGTGTAGTGGAAAGAGGAGACTTTCGGAAAATGACAAAAACTATCGAGTCAGAAAACCTGCAGCCAGAGCAGCTCCTTCAGGAACAGGTTGACCATGCCTGGCCTGGTAATTGTCTGTTGGACACTAAATAAACAGATGTGTACTGTGTTGAAATTTCATTTCTGTTTCTCATCTTTTTTTTAACTCATTAACATGGGAACTTGGGAATTAAGTTGTAAATTTTGCATTGAATCGAACTGGATCGAATTGAATCGGATCGTTATGTGAGTGAAAAATTCACACCCCTAATGTTTAGTAATGTTATTCTTACAGGAATCTTACCGTTTCCACAGTTACACTGAAGTGTGACACATTTAAAATTCAATGAATATTTCCACTGCAGAAAAAAGAAAATTTTGTGACAACTCTCGTACCTTCAGGTAGGCCATCGTGAGCAGAGGCAGCAGGGTGAAGGGCACCAGGTAAAGCAGGGCAGGCTGAGCAGCACGATGGATCCTGGAGGCTACTGTGGCGGTCAGCAGCCCTGAAGACAAGAGTTTCACATGAGTCATCGATGAAGAGAAATGTAAAAAGGTACATCACTGTACAGTGTTCCCTCTATTTATCGCCATCATTCTTTTACTTCATCTTAAAAGACACTGCTGGTAGCTTTGCAATCAGTTCTTCACTCTGATTGGTTTGTGCATCGTAACATCTTCCTGCTTCTCCAATTGTGTTTCGTTCACTTTGCTGAAAATGTTCTTTCTGAAAGTTTACCCTAATTGAATGTCCTCTGACAGTGGTGCCCCACCACTTGACCAGAGACCGGTGCCGGCCCATGGGTGAACTGGTGCTGGGCTGCAGAGAAATAATCTTTCCTTTTGGCCCCATCTGGCTATTACTTCCACTTGGTCCATACCCATATCAACGAAAGGACTTAACAATAGAATGGCTAGGATTCCACCATCAATAATTCAACTATATTTGATTAGGAAATATTTTCTCAGTAAAGACAACAACAATAAACTCAAAATGATGCTAAAGATTCTAAATTTTTATGATCTGTCTATTAGAAGATTATAGGCTGCGTGCACTTGGGTAACCCTTGTTGTGCCCATGCATAGTTCATTCTGGTAGGAAGATTTTATTGGTAAGAGAATATTTCCTAACACCATAAATTAAATTTCATTAAGGGATATGTATCTGCCACAAGACATTTAAAAAAAGGTTGGGGAACTCTGGCATACGATGTCTCCTAAACACTGACCCAGATGACAGTTGGCAGCCATCTTTTTTCACAATAATGTGTGCTCCTGCACATAATGCCTGTCTAACTTGGCCGATGTGCACTTCTCTGACCACTCATCACTCTCCGCAGTCCCGTTTCATAACGTGATATAAGAGAGGCTTGTTTACTCGAACTGTACTCACCTCTGTGTACCTATTATCAGATGTCGTGGACAGCACAGGCAGAACCATCATACAGTACATATAAAAATGCACGCGCGCGCACACACACAAATAAATAAATATTTAATTAAAGTTGTCTTAAGTGGAGCTATGTTAAAAAAAACAAACAAAAATAAAGACAATGTGGAATATTGTCACCAACATCCGGGGCTATGTCTATAATCTGCCAGTCTTTTATTTCTATAATTCTATTCTCCAACTAAATGTAATTTTTTACAGACTGCTCGTTAAGTTTTGGCAGATAAATACCCCTAATAATTTCAAATTTACAATGTTCTGAAATATTTTCCTACCTATAAAATCTTCCTACCCGATTTAACTGTACATGGGCACAACAAGGATTTCACGTTAGAAAGTTAGAATCTTGTATCAATGACTCTGCATCATATTGAGTTTATTGTTGTTGTCTTCACTGAGAAAATATTTCCTAATCAAATGTAGTTCCATTATTGATGATGGAATCCTAGCCATTCAATTGTTAAGTTCTTTTGTTGATATGGGTTTTGAAAGATTTCGGGGTGGATCACAACGCCAGTTGGAGAAACCAGGTCTCAGTAGAAGGTTTCTTCCTATCCATGATCACAGCACCAAAAATGGAAGAATGTGGTCGAGGCGAAGAAGTGAACGAAGCCATTGGTTGATCGATTAGTTTAATTACAAATATCACCAAAACACAAAAGTATATGAAGGCGTACTGGAGAAAGCAAAATCAAAGAACTAACACGTGGAAACCTTCTTCGGTAAAAACTTTCTGGTGAAAATGCTTTCATTATGAATGCTTTCTTAATTTGTCATCCACCTACAATTTTATACCGTACAGGGGGAGTGGCTTCTCAACTTTGTGGGTGTCAATCATATGTGGATCCCAATAGGAATAGAGGGGTTGGGTCCTTGGTGACCAATCACATATTGATATAGTCTACGCATACAGGTTGATGACCAGGAGATTGCATGAGAAAGGAAGTCAACTTGGGTGTATGTAAATCTCAAGGAGACAAACGCCATAGGTGTTGTTGGAAAACACCAGGGGGTTGAGGAGAGTAAGCAAAAGAAAGGAAGGAGAGAGTGTCTTTGAAGTGTATATGTATGGCCAAATGTGAGGTAACAAATGTGAAAACCTACAATCCCAAAAGTGGGAAAACCACTGAAATCCAGATGGGGCTAAAAGGAAACATTATTTCTCTGCGGCCCAGCACCAATTCTGGTGAATTGGAAGGCATAACTATGTCTGTTATAATTACAAGGTGTGTATGAAAATATAAAGATCATTGATAAAAAAGCCAAACCATTATTTTCCTACTAAAGCAGCACCTACTTTGTAAAAGTGGTCGCCTCAGTTTATTACTACAACATCCACTGAACCTGAGCGTACTCGGCGAGTCTTCATTTCCACGAAACGCTGTTGTACCTTGTATGTAATTCACCCCGACAGACTGACACACAAAGGCAGCAGGGTTTCCTGACTGACTCATCCACCGCTGAAACTCAACTCCAGTGCTCGCAGTACATGCAATAAAAGCGGCTCATTGGAGCCAACACGAAAAACCGGTCCTTATGCGTCACACTTCACAATCAAAAACGTGCTCAGCCAAAATTCCAAGAAGGCATCTCTACTATCTCCATATAACAAACTAGAGCGTGACCACACCACCCAATCTAAGGAACATGGCACAAAGCAGAAGATGGCATGTTGGTTCAGTGCAGGTACATGATCTATATTCTTTTGGGGCCCCAGGTACTTTTTTTTTTATTTTAGTATTTATCAGGACTTCGGCCCTAAAGCATCATAGTGTATTGGATTCATTCTTGTTATTACTGACCCTCTACATTTTTTATCCATCCATTTCGTTATTGATTTGTTTACTTACCCACAAAGTATCCGATGAGAGTGCAATGGAAATAGGAGACTCGCTGCATGCGTCCGGACATGTTTCCAGGCCCGGGGACTTCTCCGGAGGCCTGCTTCTTATAGTTGTCATACCGTAGGACAAAGCACAAGAGCAGCCCCGGCATCACGATGTCTCCAATTCCCAGCATTGAGAAGTGACTCCCTGTAGAGCTGCGTCGATGAGGAAAAGAAGGACTCAGTGGAGTATCTTTTGTCTAGGATTATAGTCTGATGGATTAAGCTGATGAAAGCAGATCAAAAAGCACAAACCATCCACTTGTAGACTAACCTTTTCCTTTTTTTTTTTTTTACAAAAAAAACATGGAAAAAAAACACCAGGTTTCACAGGATAACTTAACATAACACAAAGATAATTCAGTTTCAGCAAACAAACAAAGATCCAGATGTAGCCAGTTTAGCATTTAAATCTGGCCAAACCTTTCCAAATTATGTATTTATATTCATAATTCACATTTATTCATCATTATCCTCCTGCCTTTTCCCTACAATGCCAACATTTCCCCAAAAGGATAGAGAATCAAAATCATTTGGTCAAAGGGTCAATATATTTGCTCTTGACCAGGCCCCTGTGTCAACTTTCCCCAGACCTGTCCCTCTTCTTCAGTCAAAACACTCAAACATTTTAGAATAAAAAATATGACTTACTTTAACACACACCAGTCTCTTATGCGGTGCCACTACCTTTATTTCTATTGTCCTGTACTTTTCTGTCCTTTTCTTTCTTTGAGATTTCTTCACCAACTAAAACATCACAAATTACCATACCACACACGTACTTTTTCTTTTTGTCTTACCTGGGGAAGACCAGTTTTCCTGGTAGCGACAGTCGAGGGACATCCCGGCCCATCCCTGGCCCCAAGTGCAGCTTCCTGGACAGAACGTCTATGGGGTTTTCAGCAGGTTGAGTGGCCACTTTGACCATCACATTACTATTGAAGATGTAGGCTGAGAAAAAAACCTGCGGAAAAGTACAAAAATGTTCATGACATGCACGATGAGCAAAGGGCCTTAAACATTTGTAAAGCAAAACACAGCTTTATGTTAAAACGCATATGATGTTGCTTGAAGATACTGTTTTTTTTTTCCTTACCCAGAACACATCATAAATAAGCAACCCTGACAGCAGCAGGCAGGAGACCTTCAGACTGGGCAGACGCACAAAGGCGATCATGGCAACGCACAGGCCCATGGCTAAAGCTAAGTGGGGGAAGAAAGAAACGGAATTACTGATTGCATATTAGATACATATATTTCGATTAAGTTTGTGTAATTTACAATATCATTTAATCCAGATGAATCCCAATAAATTAATTATTTTAATATTTATTTTAAACCACAGGGGTCACTACACACAGACAGACTGTTTGGAATTCCTTGGTTTCGTACCGTCCATTAGAAGCCAGTGTCCAGTTAGCACCCAGATGAGCACCAACATGACAGAGAGTGAAAAGGACAGGAGCTCAGCCAGAGTGAATCGCCCACAGCAGCCAAACGAGATTCTTAAGTGAGACAAAAGAGACCTTTTTCAAACAAATGTCAAAGGAGTCAAACAACTTCAGACACAACATAGTCTTAAAACTACAATAAAAACACATTTTCCCTGTCCCTTAGGTCTTCTTCTTTTCCTTTGAGGAAGGATGTTTTTCAGGGATTGCCACAGTGAATCAATGATTTCTGAACACCTCACTGCATCCATCAATCTCCTCTTTACCACTGTTATGAACATGTCCAAACTATCTCAATCTGGCTTCTCTATTTTTTTTCCCCAAACCTTCTCAACTGTGTTTTTTTTTTGGCTATACTAATGACAAATTGTATTAAGTAAAGAATGACCTTGCTACTTTGTGGTTCTTTTTGCACTTCTTTATTTAACATTGCAGATTATAATTGATTTAATCTTACACAAGAGTTTGGCAAAATGTGTTTTTTTTTATGATAAATACATTTTAATTTAATTTCTTTTCTGGAAAAAGCTTCTCTAATGTTAAAATGGAATTCTGGCAATAAACTGAATTTTCTTTTTTCGTTTTCTAAACTTAATTGTTTACTTAGAGGATATTGAAAACATTATTGAGCACGCTCTGCTGTTCCACTATTTGATTGGCTCATCCTTTATAGCATTTCTCACCATCTGTCTCTGTCTGTTCATTCATTATGCTCCTGTGTTTGGTGAAGATTTACAGTAATTTATTGCCCTACGAAGCCTCTTAAATGCATGCAATGCATTTTGGATTTGTCTCCCTTGACGGACAGGAAAGTTAACAGCCTTTACTTTTCTTCAAAATAATCTGCACAGGAAATTCTTATTTCCCGACTTTTATGTATGTTCCACTTCCAAAGTTCGCTCTCCTCTCTTCTTGACTACTTCAATCTGCATCTGCACACCTCTTCTCTACGACACTTCTGGGCATTGAATTTGATTTATAATTAAAATCCAAATCTATATCAATCTATAATCCAAAAAACGGAATGTCCAGTTGCCTAACTACCTTGTTAAACTGACCATGACCTGGATGACTGAGAACCATTATCGAAATTATGTAAGTATGTTAATGTATTTTGTATGGTATTTCCTGGTTGTGTATTAAATTAATTTATGTGATGTATTTATGAATTTTAATTATATATAATTATATTTTCCAAATCTACTGTCATATGATTGTGTAGAAACACAGTAAGGGAGGGGTGATAACTACCTCACTTCTGGTTTGTGCCTTCCTCCTTTTCACAGCAGGTCTTGGAATGCATTTACTGCGATAGGAGAGGACTTTCTGTACTATGAGATCTAAGGTTAGACACTTGCTAATTACAGAGCCAGACTCTCAGACAAAGGGTTAGTAAAACCTGATCTTAGACTGTCTGTAACCAGAGAAGCAGCTGGTTAGAGCAGCAGGGTTGAGCTGTAGGTTCACTTCAGTCACATGAGATAAAAAAAAAAAACAACAGCTTGTAAACTAAACAGAATAACTGCGCATCCAAGTGTAGACAAATGCTGAGTGGACAATGTGTGCGTGTTCATTTAGATTTTTATGTTTCATCAATTTCTGAATGACAATTTCTCCAAAGCAATTCAACTATTTTCTTTTTAATGATAGCGATAGTATGTGAGAGTTACGTTGATCTCCTGCAAAGAGAAAATCGTGCCGCAAAAAGAGTAATTATCAAACTTAAGGCCGTCAGAATAAAGGCCTTTATCTTGATCATTAATATGTCAAATAAGATCAGATTATATATCTTCGAACAAACACTTAAAAATGCATCTCAACTCCAATTTTAGGTCAGACACCAGACTTCTGTCTCACCAGACTCACTAATTAAAGGGCAGGAAGCTACTCAACCATGACAAGTCGACTGACAAGGTTATACAATTTAAATTTGTTGGGGAACATAGATTAATGTCATTGATGAAAACAGTTCCCGAAGTAATTTGGGAAAATCTGTAAAACAAATGGGGATGAATAGTAATATTTGGAAACTTTCCATGGGAAGCTGGGGAATGTTGGAAAAAATCCAATACTACACAAACATAACTGTAAATATTTTTGTTTTACTGCCCTACTAAAACAAATTATTAAAAGTAACATAAAGATAGGACGGATACTGTACTCTATTTTTGTTCACATGCATCCAGAGCAACTTGCGCTTCCTGATCTGAGTTTCATAAAAGGGTTATGTAGGTAAATAATACCATAATTCCATAATTTCCAGGAGGAGACTCCTGAGGGATTAATAAAGTTCTGTGTATCCATCGCTATCTAATTTGATAACTATCTTGCCTTTCCTTTGCAGATTTATACTCTTCGTCTTGGAACGCATTAACGTAATAAATAAAATTCCAGTATGGTCACAGGAAGCCGTCTAGAGTCAGAAGAAACAGCATCACATTTGATGGACCTGGTATAAACTGGCCTCTTAAATGGTTAATGAAAAAGAGTTTACATTCACGGCAAGATACAATATAAAATATTCTTATTCGTCCTTTTCATGCTAATCACTTTAACCATTAAAGATTTAATTTACCCCATAATATCAAACACTATTTTACTTTATGTAATCTGCATCAACTATATGGTGTCAATAGTTTGGGCTCAAAAGCGTGGCCTCCAACCAATCATCTGTGCAAGTGATGTAGGAGTGGGCAGTACATGGAGGGAACCCAATAGTACTTTAGCAAGCAGTGCTGTGTGAATGTGATTGAGCAGCTTATTTTACACTTTAAAGTATTGTCGTTTTAGATTATATTGCAGTATATTTTGTCCAACTATATTTACGTTGAGGTGGCAGTGGAGGCCTAGCGGTTCAGGAAGCGGACTTGAGGTTCTAATCTACCAGCCTCCAGGTTGCCACTGTGGTGCATTGAACGTAGCACCGTAGCGATCCACAGTGTTCGAACTTAAATTATGTAAATTTCTGTTTAATTCCCATAAATTATCATGGTAGGTTGCAAACTGTTCTGAATTTTGGAACCCTACTGAATAGTAATGAGTAAAACCCCTTGAATACAAGAGACGTTTTTGGTTTTAAAAAAAAAAAAAAAAACTAGAGACATTACAGAGAAAGTCCGGTTGTGTTCTTACTTGTTCTGTGGGGAGCAGGGTCTGGTCAGATACTGGCACATTGGCAACAAGAGGAATGCGAATGCAATTGTTGCAAGAACTGGAAAGAAGAGCAGAGCGGTGAGACGTGAGGACAGCAAGTGTTTTTTCTGTTGTGTTGTTAAAGCATTTTAAGGCCATGCACAGTTTCAAAAGTCAGTTCATTGACTAACCCAGGGTTGTAATTATAGACAGAAAACACCTTCAACAGTTCATTCTTTAGATCAGGTTACAGGAGTGGTTAGCTACCTGCGGTGCAGATGGTGAACACCACCTGTACAGAGTCAAAGAAGAAGAACATGACGAGCAGAGACACAGAGGCTCCTATGGGCAGGAACAGGGCCTGTGTGGAATCTATGGTCTGAATACCTGCAAAACAAATTCAAACATCAGTCAGAGGAGAATTAAAGCAACTTATAACAGCAACTTCATCGTCAATGCCAATTTGTGGTTAACCCATTAAATATAACATAAGGCCTGAATGTGTACGTAAGACTCACTGTTGTTTGTGTTGCCGTTATTGAAAGATCCCGTTGTTGTGGGGTTTCCATCTTTATCCTTCTCTTGGTTTTCACAATCCATGTTTAATGACCTGCAAGAGGGTGGAGAAGAGAGGGGAGGACAGTGGAGGAGGAGGGGGGGAGGTTGTCAGAAAAATACATAGAATACATAGAAAAATACATAATACATCATATAAACATGAGTCGGACAGGCAGAAATGCTTCAGCTTGGTTCCTGCATTCCAACTAAGATGTTTGATGATTACTTGCTTCTGTAAGCCTCCCAGCCCGTACAAAGATGGATTATAATGAATTGCTTTAAGCAGTTTTTCAATATATCTTTGAAATTCTGAGCTGCGTCTCTTTGAACAACCTCAAAATTTTAGTCTTAAACATTTTCCATTCACCCTGTCCTCTGTATCCTCAACTCTACCTCCAACTACCTCCATGTTCTCTCTCACTGCATCCATAAATCTCCTCTCTCTGTTGCTGTCCATCCTTGTCTCTCCCAAAGAGAATCTCAGCATCCTTAACTCCTCCACCTCCAGCTCTGTCTCCTGCCTATTCCTAGTGTCTCTAATCCATCCATCATGGCTGGTCTCACAACTGTCGTGTAAACCTTTCCCTTCACCTTAGCTGACTCTCCTCTATCACACTCCTGACACCTTTCTCCAGTTGCTCCATCCTGAGAAACTCCCCTCACACGGTGCATCTGAAATGAACAGTCGCAGTGTCGACTGCACCAACCCCAATATGTTCCAGGTGTGTGTGGTGCCAAATTAACTTTTCCCCAGGGAACCACATTAGCAGTGTAATTCCACCTGAACAATTAGTTGCACCAAAAATACTTTATGAAGCAACTTAAAAAATACAGGTTAATAACATAAAAATAAATTCAGCATTTCCTCAGAACTGTATTACAAAACAAATGCTTTTTATGGCTAGAAATATGACAACAGTTTAGAAGACGGGAATGAAAAAAAAGAAGTCGAGAGGTAAATGTCAATGTTATGAAAGAGAAAGCAAACAGTAACATTGAGGCACCTATGAAATAATAATAATAATAATAATAAATTGGTTTTATATAGCGCCTTTCAAGTAACCAAGGTCTATGAGGCTGAAGAGTGCTTGTTGAAAAAAAATTTCCCAAGTCTGCACAGCTGTTTGTTCAAAGCAAGTTTCATGTCATCAAGTCATGTAAGACAACTGATTAGCTGACAGTAGAAATAACATCACCACAATTAACATAGATCTATAACAATGTGTTTTCCATTTCAGCAGGATTGCAGCATTTTATTCCCTTCCATAGTTTATATCGAGCAGCCGGTGAAAAAAAAAAAACACATTCTCTTCAACCTCTGAGTGACATTAAACTGTCTGAGCTGTCAGATACACAATAATTCTATTTTGGTTCTTTGCATGGATTTTATTTAGGAGAAAAATTGGGAATGTGACTGTTGAAATTCGTACTTGCACATTTGAACCCTTTTTCCCCCCATTCTTTTTCATTTACACAAGTGTTTTAGGTGCATATGCATATAAAATGTTGCATATAAAATGCACTGTACGACACTGTGCGGCTATGTATTTGTAACCCTTTACACCAGAGTGTAAATTTACCAAACACATCAGCCTGAGTCATTTCAAACCAAGACTTTGCTTTGGTGAGAATATGTAAGACTGTACTGTATCAGGATACAGGGGCAAGGATGCAATATATTGCAGTATACTGTGATTCTACCGAAAGTTGCTTGACATTTTATCCTAAAAAAAAAAACAGCAACTCATAAAGTGCTTAAGAGAAACCCCTACAGACATGTTGTACTGCTTATCTCAAACTTTTTCTCCAAGTCTCTGTGCAAGTTCCCAGTGATCGTACTCACCTAAAGCTGCCATAGACTATGAGGAGGATGGAGATGAGGAAGGTTGAAACTTGGCTGGAGTCCACTAGGGAGTACGCCCTGAGGAGAGAGAAGAATACAATAGTTAGACCAGGGGTGTCAAACTGGTTCCACAAAGGGCCGGTGTGGCTTGTGGCTGCAGGTTTTTGTTCCAACCAACCAGCAGCACACCTGACTTGAATTTTCAATCAACTGATCTGAGTCTCCAGACAGCTGATTTGGGCAACTAGTTTGCACTGGATAGGTTGGAACAAAAACCTGCAGCCACACCGGCCCTCGAGGAATGAGTTTGACACCCCTGAGTTAGACCTTAAGGAGCCTTGAACGTCCTGTTTGGACTTTTGGGAAAACCTGGTTATAATTCAATCATCTATGACCAAAAATGAAAAACAGACACAGTAGTATGGCTAAAACACTTATCACTTATCCAAAATCATTTGTTCAAAAATGAAATGTGTGTGCTTCGATATTCTCCAGTTCACCCAAATTCATCATTCTGCATTAAGATATAGCATCTGCAAAACAAGCCCACACAAATATTTTAGTTTTGAGGATATGCGACAGGGCTTCAGTTTGAATAAAGCTGTCATAGTGAGTATCAGTTTTCCTTTTTTATACCAGTGTTGAGCTACACTGTCAGACACAGTATGTTTTCAATTGGGACCAGTCTTTGAAAAAAAGGACTTTTTTTCTAGTAGATTCACAACTATTATAACTTTTGTAGCAGACAGCAATTTACATATTTTAATCAACAATGAGGTGATGATAAAAACAAGATTCTGACACATTCTCACAAGGTTGGGCAGTTTCACCACCAGCCCAATAGTGACATTGTGGGCAATTGGGGGGGAACCATACTGTAACAGCTACAATGTATGGAAATGTGATAATAACAGTAGAGTGTGAATAAGAGTGCAACTTCTAGTGGGTGAGGAGTGAGGATTCAGGATTGTTATTTTTTTTATCCTTACAATGATTTTTTTTTTTTCCTTTTAATGTGACCATTAGAGGAAGCTTCTACAAGAAATGGAACAATCAATGGATTGCAAATTGTTATGCTGTACAGATAGTGCATGTTCTACAAAACTGTCAGAGGACCAGTTACACACTGGGCTTCATAATACCGCACGACAAAACTGCTGATGAAGGGGAGCAAAACAATTCGATAATACAATAAGAATTGCAAGTTTTGTGGAATTTTAAAAAGCAGGCTTAGAGTAGACAATTGATTATTAAAATCCTCGCAGCACCCATACTCACTGGGCAACTTCAGCAACTGTCACTGAAGCATGACAGCCTTTACGCATAGTAGGGATATAAAAATACACTTGGCACAATCACAATGATTTGCAAAAAGCTAAGCATGTAAAAGCATGCAAATTTAGTCGGCTTGCTTTGATCAACTGGCGTGTTGGAGATCACCCAATTGTTTAAAATGTGACTCTGATCTCATCTACTCAGCAAACATCTGACATTCAGCCACTGTTTGCGCTTGTTGGAACCAGTCAGCCAGCCCAACGGTCTGCAACCGCACGCAGCAGGAACAGAGAGAGGGTCAGTGTGGACAGGAGCACTAGGTGTTTCGTGTAGACACACAGACAGATAAGACAAATATTTCTGTGCTGTTTAAAAACCTTTTTTTCCCCTGCTTATTACTGAAGGCAACACTCACTCTGAACTTTTACTGTTTTTTAATCCTCGTTTCTCCAGTCCCTTCCTCAACTCTCTCCATTCTCACAGACACACTTGTAAACGGTTTACCCCCTCACAACACTAATGATACAACACTGTTTGCACTACATTATTTTCATATTCTTCATGCTGCTAGCTTTGATATATATATATACAGTCATGGAAAAAATATTAGAAGAAATTATTATTACTCTTTCTTTAATTTGTCGATTGTCCCAGTCTGCTTCCAATTAATCTACATTAATCTGGACAAATATAATAACAACAAAAAAGTCTCATAATAAAGATTAATTTCAAAGCTGATTTCTGGCCATTTTGCATGGTGTTATTGACAGCGAAAAAAAATCACTTTCGTTCCTACACCACTAGCAATAACATTGTACTGAAAATACAGTGCTTTTAGTCATTGCATGGTTTTGTGCTCAATGTTTTCCGCAGGTGGCAAACCTTTAGTGGAACAAGGCATTAAGTTGAACAAGGAATTGAAGAAAACAGCACAGTGGTCTAATAATTTTTTCCATGACTGTGTATGTATATATAC
>JAFBJS010055254.1:5814-29620 GCA_016785265.1 Paraplagusia blochii | reverse complement strand
ATAAGGCTAAAATGCTTTTTAGATTGTTGTACAATATCAGTTAGGGAATTGGACAACTTAATCGCAGAATTTGGAAAAAGCGGTAGTTTTTAATTAGTATAATAGCGCAGGTTTGAAGAGCTGGATTAACCCTCAGTTCACAATAAGGTCTTGTCTGATCTAACCTTTAAAGAAATTGGCTCCTATTGTCACAAGTCACAACAGGCGCTGCTACCGGAGACCGTGTGATAACACTTATACCACAGGAAATTTGCTTTGTGTATTCTGTTTTATAATTCTGCGCTGGTAATGACTGGAATTTTTATTCCTCATGAAAGGAAAGACTCAATTTCAAACATTGTTTTTAAAAATAACCAAACAGAAGGGTTATATGCCC
Organism: Paraplagusia blochii; assembly: GCA_016785265.1. NCBI lineage: Eukaryota > Metazoa > Chordata > Actinopteri > Pleuronectiformes > Cynoglossidae > Paraplagusia > Paraplagusia blochii. The sequence goes on along the minus strand of JAFBJS010055254.1, from coordinate 29,244 downwards.
AAATATGCCACCAATCCGCTTCTCTGTAATGAAATTCCTCCGTAATTTTTTTTTTTTTTTCAACTTTTGGTTAATTGTTTTGTTGTCTATTATATTTTTTGTCATGTCAACTATTCTTTGTGCTTGTATATTGTGTTACAGTCTACAACTGTCCTGTGGTTTCAAACTCTGATGAAGCTTGGGTGAGTATTCCCTCCTCTGGTTGAGTATTCCCTTCTCTGTCTAATATGTCCTAAGTTTTTCCACTGCTACTTTGCTACATAGTCTTGTTCCTTCTGCAGGGGGATTACAAATGGAAATTGGCCTAATGGCTCAATTGGGTACATTTACGTTTGTTAATGAATGTTAATTAATGTACATCGTCCATAACAAATAAAAAGATAAATAAAATTTCCGCGTCCAGAACAGAAAGATGGATTGTACGCTAAAACTAAGATAAATGGCAAGTAAAAGTCCTGTATAAACCTAAAATCTTACATTTATAATACCCTTTATGATGCCATCGACTGGGGAAACACATTATTTTAGGGAAAAGACAGAAGAACAATAATATAAATGAATTATTTAATTTGGCCAAGGTTGGCAGGCCACATTAAAAAGCTCAACGGGCCGCATCCGGCCCCCGGGCCTTAGTTTGCCCTTGCCTGGGTTAGACTGAAGAAGTGCATCTTATACTTTACTTGTGTTTGCTGTCTTAAATCATTGTCTTGTTTGTGTTCGTCAACACCAGCCAAAGAGTCACACTTCTATTATTGTGTTACTAAATACAGTTTACTAATGTCAAGTCTATATGCCTGACTGCAGCCTGTGGGCACATACATGTCTTTTTCGTTGTCAGAACTGACATCATCACAATAATCATTATTACACTCATCTGTTATCCTTTTTATTTTTCTGCCGCACAACCGACAGTGTGAGGCCGTTTGTCTCACTATTGGCCCATCCATCACTTTCTCACTCAATCTCAGCTCTGATTTCCTTATTTCTTTCTGCACTCCCTCCTTGTCCCTCACTAACTGCTTCTTTTTAGCTTTCCTCCCCTCCTGCCTTTCTTCTTTTCACTACATCAAAAGAATAGATTTTTACAATGTTGGAAAATGTGATGTGATTAGTTAAAAGCAAATGTGATCATGATTGGACAATGGAAAAGCAAAGCCAGCCATTGTAGGAGAGAGTCCAAAATTATTCAGTGGAAAAATTCTCATTTATCGTAGTCTTTGAGTCCGCCTGTCGTCACAGGTTTTTAGCCTTTATGCATGCCTGTTGTTTGCACCAGAGGTTTTATGATTTATATACTAAGAAAAACTATGACACCAAATCATGAGGTGCTATATAAAGCTGTCAACTTAATGAACAGCGGACCACAGAAATGTGCTTGCCATTAGGTGATCAGTCACACCAGATATAGATCTCCAGGTGCCAAGAACAACATTTTTTTCTCAATACAATCTTTGATATATTTTTCAATTATTTCTTTTCATATGATTTTATGATTGTATATTCTGAATTTGTTTGGCATTCCCAAAGACATTTTTTCCCCAGCTGTTGACAAGCTTGTCATTATGTGAGCTTTGAAAAGAGGGGGGACCAATGACCAGCATGTCCATAAGTTGGCTGAGATCACAAAAACACACAAACACACACACAAACACACAAGGCTTATTTGTAGATAATTTCAGTGAGGAACAAAGCCATACGTATATCATAGTGACAGAGCAAGAATAGAGGAAGACATCTTTCTGAACCTTAGTTTTTGGTCCATTTTGACGCACTTTCAGTCCTTTCTCTATTTTGACAGGTGACAGAGAAAAATAGAGAAAGTTACGTACTGTAATGCAGAAGAAATGTACAAACAAATCCAGATGCGGAGGGACAAACTGAATGAGTCCAGATGACAAAGCAAAGCTAGTCTCTGCTCTCTGATTTGTTCCTCCCTGCTTTCACCTCATGAGTCTACACTTGTATATTTCATTCTGACCAATAAAAATAGTAAAAAATTAAGATGTCAGAATCCAGCGTGCTTCTGCCTAGAAAGTGAAAACTGACAGCTTCTATTAATCATGGATTGTTTTCAACAAGGAGTTTACAGTCATAGCTGCTGGGCAGTCTTTGAACCAGACAAGTCCTTGAGAACGATTTTTGTCCCTTTTTCAGTCTTGTAACAGGGTGATATTTTCACCAGAAGATGCACTTAAAATGTTTGTACTGAGCACAGTAAAGGTTAAAGTACTGTATCGCTGTGCCACAAAATTGTGTGTGGGTGACATCAGGCTCCTATCTGGATTCAGTCTGGTGCACTGATCACAACTGACTGTTTATTTCAACATCATCATCATTTTTTATATGCAGGTGATGTTCTCTCTCTACCCCCCTACTCCCTCTCTATCCTTTTCCATTCTTATTTACACGCACATACCCTCTCCCCCTACCACCCTATAATTTGCCAGATGCTGGCGAATGGTTGGTTACTATGGCAACAGCAGTGAGAAGAGTTCACAATTTTGGAAAATGGGGTTTGGGCAGGCACACACAACGCATTCACTTATACATACACAATAATGTCTAATCTGTGCAACACTAAAATGAAACATTCCTGTGTTTCTAAGGGGACCTCAAATCATCAACATTTAAAAAATGGGCTAGTGCTGAGCCATGAAAAGCTAGGCAGAGGATAATCCTCTCTACCTCTATCCCTGTCTTTCTCTTTTCTGTCTCTCCATCTCTCTCAAACACTCACAAGCATGTGAGGGGGTAGAAAAGAAACAGAGACAACAGGAAGATGTTAGCCATGTACGTCATAAGAAGCCATGTTGTTCCTTCCAGGAACACCATGTTAAATCCTCATCATCAATTTCATGATATTTATAGCTCTATGTAATAAACATGACGAAATATGAAATGTGAAAATATGATATCTGAATACATTTGAAAAGATATTATATATCAATATAAGTCAATATTTATTTCTGTTTTTGGCTGTTCGAGATTTACACTTTATTTATACATTAAAATACAGTCAGTTAAAACCTTAACACAGCAGTCCTCATTCATCTCATATCTTGTATCTTAAATTAAAATTCCTTCACATCTAAAACATAAATATAATATAAACAAGCATTTTAGGAATATAATATAGGTATAGTTTAGGAAACACTTTATATTACTGATACATATATGATGAGCGAGCCAGAAGGATGGAGCAGCCAGAATGAGGAGCAGACGTAGATGTCTCATTCTCTGAAACCGCCCTATCCAATACATCAGAGCTCAGGTTCTGGTAGAGCTCCAAGGCTTGGGGAAATATAAAATTTCTCCTCAGGGATAAGCTGAAAATTTCTCCTTTCAGCTTATCCCTTTTTTTCAGGGGTTTCCACAGCGACTCAACAATTTCCATCTTATTCTGTAGAAAAGTGATATGTATCGCTAAATTGCAATAGTCCTGCATGTAATCCACAGCGATTATTGTGACCACAAATTAGGACCTGAGCAAACTGCAGTTCACTGCCAGAGACATGGCACAGTATATCTTCATGAGCCCACAATTGTATAAACACGTCATTGGTATTTGCGAGCCTGTTGAAGAAGTGCTCCAGCCTCAGCCTGGTCTTCAGTCTCCACCTCCACAGGACCACAGCATCAAGCACCGACCCCCCATGCAGACTCTCCCGACGTGTCAGGTATATAGACATCCTTGCCTCACTGAAGTGACAACCTGGACTGAGCATAGCACCGTCCCAACCAACTTCCCACAGGAAGGCTCAAAATATGGTGCAATGTGATATGGGTGGTGCCAGCCCCTGCGACCCGGCAACGGACAAGCAGAAGAAAATGAATGAATGAATGTCTCAGAGAGCAAGAAGTCCAGGAGAAGGCTTTTGGTTCTCCCTGCAGTTGTAGAAGCAAAACCACCAATAAAGATTGGTACTGTAAAAGAGGCACCGAACAGGATGAAATCCTTAGTTAGGACAGAGAACAAAGATAGAGAAGATGTGGAGGACAGTCTCTGGCAGTCTGCAAAAAGGGCACTGGTTTACAACACTAGGTGAAAAAACAGACAGGAAGACATTGGAAGCAATTGCCTCATGCAGAACCCTCCACTGTAAGTCTCCTGTAGTCTCTTCCTCAGTGGAGGTTTGTAGATGGTGATCCACTAGGGCCTCCGCCCACCAAGTTTGTTTGTCCCCACACTCTCTCATCTGTAACGCAGGTGTCTCTGATGTATATCCTTAACATAACAAGTGTAAACTGCCTTTTTACCAGCATCCTGTAGGTGTAGCACTGTCCAAGCTTACAGGAAGGGGCTGTTGGGTTGAGCGGCGGAAGCAGGTCCCAGGTAAATGCAGGGGAACAGGTCAGAGGTGTTGGGCATGCCCTGACCACTGCAGTGTTGAAAGAGAAGCTTCTCTCCCGTCGTCAACCTTCTCTTCCACAGGTTCCGGGATTCCTGGGCCAATCGCACGGAGTGCATGCCAAGCAGTGATCACAGGGACCTGCCATCTTTCAGTTGTGGTACCGCTACCTGAATCAGCTGACCCAAAGAAGTGATCTTGGATCTACTCAATGAAGCCATCAATCCAGGAATGGCATCACAGAAGATGCTCAATCTGGCTCCACACACCAGATTGGGCAGCCACATCAGCAGCCAGTGCAAGGAAATATTCTCCTCCTTCCTTGTGCATGTGAGAAGAGCCCAACAGTCCCCAGTAAAAGGATCCATTGGCCGTTTGTCTGCAAACTACACTGCATTCCAAATTATTTTGCAAAAAATCTTCAACAATCTTCAATACTGTAAGATTTTTTGTTTGTTAGTTTAAACTCATGAATGGTAATGTGTATCATGGCTCTGTATATCACTGAAATCAATTGAAGACACCTGTGCTAATTAGTTTGGCAGGTGAGTCCAATTAAAGGGGAGACTACTAAAGAAGGTTTTTCCACATTATTAAGCAGGCTACCATTTTCAACCAAGATGGGCAAGAAGAAGGAGCTTTTGGCTGCTGATAAGCAAGAAATAGTTGAAAGAGTTGAGATCAAAGAATGACGACAATCAAAATTGCCAAGAAACTTCATTGTGATCATCGCACTATGGAGAAATATGTAGCTGATACAGAGCATACATGTACGTACTGATAAAGGAAAATCCAGGACTCTTTCTAACAGGCAAATACGCCTCATCCAAAGAGCAGCTGTAAAAATGCCCCATCACAGCAGCAGACAAGTTTTTGAAGCTCCTGGTGCCTCCAACGTACCCTGGTCAACAGGATGCAGGATCCTCTGAGGGTTTGCAGCGATGCTTAAGCCATCGTTTCGACCTCACTATCCATGCACACAAGCAGAAAAGGCTCCAGTGGGCCAGGCAATACCTGGAGCCTGACTTCAAAACTGTTCTGTTCACCAATTAATGTCGTGCAACCCTCAATGGCCCAGATGGATGGAGTAGTGGATTGTTCGTTGAAGGCTACTCCATGCAAACAAAGCTACAGCGCCAACAAGGAGGTGGTGGGAGAGAGATTCTTGTCCTTTTCAGGATCCCTGACTGTGTGAAGATGATACCATGACGTATGTGGAGTTCTTCAAAGAACACTTCCTGCCATGGTTCAAAAGGAAGAATCGAGCTTTTCGGAACAAAATCATTTTCATGCATCACAATGCACCATACCATGCTGCAAAGAATACATCTGCATCTCTAGCTGCAATGGGCATCAAAGAGGACAAACTTATGGTGTGGCCACCATCCTACCCTGACCTCAATCCTATTGAGAACCTTTGGAGCATCCTCAACAGAAGTGTTTATGATGGTGGGAGGCAGTTCACATCTCAACATCAGCTCTGGGGGGCTACTCTGTCCTTGTACAAGGCTGTTCCAGCAGATACTATCCAAAGACTGACCAATTCAATGGATGGAAGACTTGAGAAGGTCCTTCTCAACAAAGGATCGTATGTTCAGATGTGACTTCACTTGTGATAATGTTTTGATTTAAATAATGCTGGATTTCAGTTACAGTGCAGTCAGATAGGACCTGCAAATGTTTATAATTTCACACATAACCATTTATTGTTCTTTATGACAATTAAATGTGTGGAAACTCAATTATGCATAATAATTTGGAACATACATTTTTGTGATTTTTATTTTTTTATTTTACTATTATCCCCTCCTTGTTGTCTAATTAAGGTGCCTCCTGTTTTACGCCTCCCTGAGCGAGTGATGTTGCAACCATCAGAGCTGCATCAGAGCGTGGATCAGCGGCAGCAGTCGCAGAGTTTGACTGCGCGGACTCAGCGAGTGACACAGATGTGTTCACATCAATTGTGTCTGATAGCATAGGTGGCCGCGGAGGCGGCAGCGTAGGTGGCCGTCCCCCGACTCCCCGCCTCTCCGCAGCAGCAGATACACCGGGGTCACCCACAGCTTCTGAAACCACTTGCTTGGTGCAAGAAGTGGTCAGTACAATTCTAACGGCATGATGGCGACAAAAAAGAAAACAACAAAGGCCTGTAAAAGACGCGTATGTGGTTGAAAAGATGGTGGGGCTAAAATGCGTTAAAAAGGTTTCAGGTTTTCGTGAAAAAAAGACAAAAAAGTAAGAGCACATAATTTTGCGACCTATTTCAGAAAGATCAGATAGATAGATAGAACTTTATTAATCCCTCAGGAGTATCCTTTGGGAAATTACGGTTCCAACAGCAACAAACAAGAGTTGGATAAGATAAGTACAAAAAAGACCAATACAATAGGAACAATATGTGTGGGATTGGGGTACGTACAACCAGAACAATGAACAATGGATGTTAGTAGGTTAGTAGTAATACATACACATGAAAGTAGGAAGGTTAATACTAGTAGTGTTAGCAGCTTAAGTGGTAGCCAATGCTGTTGAGTAGTCGCAATCTCAATTGTTATTATCATATTTCATTATGACAATATTACGTTATTATAGTATACTATAATCATCATTATTATGTGTATGTTTAAACCCGCACACACGTACATACAGTATATACCTACATACAAACACACCCAAATGTACATATGCCTGCGCATAAACACACACCTATACACATATATAGGCACATATATGTCCAAACAGTATGTTGATTATTCACATACATATACACACAAATACCTACACGTTACCTAAGCCCATGTATATCCATTACATGAGTGTACCCACACACACACATATATATACATACATAGATGTATACCCACATGCATATCTACACATACAGCTAAAATAACCTGTGCATTGTGCTATGAGCGGCACATATGGTGTACAAATACATTAGTAACACACACTTAGGACATAGAATATGCCATAGTATAAGGTGGTGTAAATATATATATAATAGTATAATAAAATATAGCAGCAATTTGAATCAAGATTGCGGTATATTTATAGAACTGTAGGGTTATGGAGTTATTGCACACGCTTGCGTTTGATTTCCCAAAGTTGATGACCAGTTCCTTGGTCATCATGCTCATCAGTTTGTCCTGGAGTGCAAGTAGTTGGATGGTGTTAAAGGCACTGGAGAAATCCAGGAAAAGAATCCTCACAGCGCCGTTTCCCCTGTCAAGATGAGTGTAGGCCCGGTGTAGAAGGAACAGAATCGCATTCTCCAGGTCAACCTCCACTCTGTACCCAAACTGCAAGTGATCATGGGCATGTTGCACCTCTGGCCTGAGGAGATTCCAGAAGAGCCGCTCCAGGTCTTCATCAGGTGAGAGGTAAGTGCTACTGGCCGGAAGTCGTTCAGCTTGCTGGGCCGGTTCTTTTTGGGAACAGGAACGATGCAGGACATCTTCCAGATGAAGACTCAGGTTGTAGACCCGTTGGAGTGGTTGCCCCAGTTCTGCTGCACAGCCACTCTCCAGTCTGGGTAGAGTGGCTGGGGAGAGTGGCTTATAGGACACTTGTAGGACCCCATAGGACAGTGGTCTATCCTTTATCACAAGGGTTACATTCCAAAACCCAGCCCGAATATAGCCCTGGATACACAAAGTGGAGGCACAGCAATAATTATTTTATTTATATGTATATCAACCCTTACCAACCCATAGGACATAGAACATAAGATAAGGGAAAAAAGTACTCTCGTTAATGGCAAAATATCCAGTTAAATCTTACAAATGTTCATGCAATGAGAAATGAGAAGCCAGAGGAAGCTGAAAAAAAATTCTTAATTATATAAAAAGTGTGTGCATATGTATTTTCCATTGTATATGTATTGTGTGCTTCTTGCCATTGAACATCTTGGCCAGGGGACTACAGATAAAAACTAGGCTTTGGCTTGTTATTCTTATTTCACCATGTGTAATCATATGTTTATGAAATTGCATTTCCCCCTTTTAAATAAACTAAAACTGAATCTAAAAAGACTGGCAACTGTATAGTGTAGTTAAAAGCGAAGTTGCAAATTTTAATTGAATCGAACTGAACTGAATCGAACTGGATCGATTGTTTAATATTTTTTATGAATCGTTACTGAACTGGATCGCAGCCTGTGAGATATGTTGTGTATGTGTGTGTGTTTATATGTAAGGTGCTTGCATTCTTTGCACACAATGAAATATGCATTTAACCCATCTCCAAAGTGAACAATGGGCAGCTGTGAGCACCCGGGGCGTAGTGTGTGGGGACGGTGCCATGCTCAGAACACCTCAATGGTAACCTGCAGCTGGTGGATTCAAGCCTGAAAACCTCTGGACTCAAGTCCAGTTCTTTAACCAATAGGCAACCACTGCCCCTTATGATATTTATTACCATGAGGAATATGAAAAACTCAAGGAAGGTTGTGAAGTGTAATCCCAATAGAAGGCAAAATTTAATTTTTATCATCTTGAAATAATAGGACAATTCTCTATTGTGCACCGTGCACGGGAGTGAGGACTATTAATATACTGCTTCTGATGGAAAACTGTACTTCTCTGCCCCCTCTCTTTCCCTGTCAATCATGCTAATTCAGATTCAGTCTCAGTCTCTCCTCAGTTTCTCCTCTGCAGAAGCGTTAAGCTCCAGCCTATCAGACTCTTAACTCTTTGTCAGGCCTTTACATAAATCGGCATGGCTAATGCATAAATAGGGCATGATTGGCTAGTGATATATTAATAAAATTTAAAAAAAAAAGGATTTATTTAAATCAAACAATAATGGTTAGAGTATCTTTTTATTTTTTTTAGGTATAAAATGCATTTGTTCATGTAATTGCCCATGAGCAGAGCTGAGTGAGAGTGATAGCAGGAAAATGGGGAGGGTTGTTTTTGTCTGTGTGTGTGTGTGTCTCTGTGAGAGAGAGAGAGCAAGAGGAAATAAGTCAAACTAGCAAATAAACAGAGAAGATAGATAAGCCCATTAAAGCAGTGTTCTAATCCAGCTATTAGGAGAGAAGGGAAGGGAGTGTGATAGAGAAAAATACAATCTCAGAGTCAATGGCTCTAAATACAGACTAAACTCACAAATTAAGACTTTAAGTCTTCGTTTTTTTCAGTACTACAAGTTTCATTTATTTTCATTCTCTGGTGGGACTTACAACATATACACATGTGTGACTTATTTATTAAAATCTATAATTTGACATGATCACTATTTTTACTCTGACAGCTGATAGATGGCGCTATCAGAACATTTTTTTTTTTACATTGCCTGGCTTTAATAGTCAAACAATAGCATTCTTCAAGTCAAGTCAAAATAGAAAATACTTTATGTAGCCACATTTTTGTGATGACTAAAAGTCTGCATCAAATCTCAATCTTGAATATTATTAAATTTCTTGAATTGTATTTTGTTTAAAAAAGGGCCAATCAAGGGAAGATTTTCCATTTACAGATATTACTGTATTTTCCTTTTTGATACTATTTAACAATTACTTTGCTATTTATTATTTTAGTATTACGAATTACTTAATGGACTCTGTATCCATACCACCAGAAAAGTATAACAACATTAATTAAAATGTGAAAAAACTTACAAAGATAGTAAAAATGAGTTTAAATCAAAATAATAGGAATAAATACAAAATTCAAAAACTGTACAAACAAAACAAAAGAGAAAATACAATAAACACTAGTAGACCCAAAGGGTCCCTAATAGACAGTGCATAAGCTGAGCCAAAATGTATTATTGGAAACCATAACAAATTGTTATAAAACCAGTACTTTGCTCAGTTTCTTAAAATAAACCAAATTCTATATAATGCAGAATTATAAAGAATTTGGTTCCATCCTGACAAACCTAGGGGATGCCCAGGTCCTACCTGGATAGCACAATACAGACTTGTCAAGTAATCTCAAGATACTACTGAGTATGTTCTGTGACAAGATGATACAAATGTTTTCCCATGGGGACCACCTTGTAACCTTCATTGAGTTTATTGTATTCCTCATGTAATAGTTGGGTTTAAAATCATTATATTTAAACTAAATTCACAGGTGTCAAACTCTGGCCCGGGGGCCAAATCTGGCCCGCAGTGTAATTATTTTTGGGCCATCAGATAAAATCAAATGTGTGCTGTAGTTGGCCCACCAGCATGTAGACCTGACATACTCTCAGAATTTGTTACATTAATAATGCATGCTTCATGTTATAGCTCATACATTTTGTTCTGTAAAGAAAGATTTACATTGAAAATGATATGAAAAGACAACAAAGAGACCGAATAAGAAACAAATACCAATGACGCATACATATTTCCTACTACAATTCCTTATGTGTTGATACTAATAAGATTTGGCTGTACCAGATTCAATGTATCCACATGAAATATGCGCATTTATAGTTAATTTCTCAATATACTGTATATTGAGTTTGGCCCGTGACTTCTTATCTGTTTTCAATTCTTGGCCGCTGTGAAATTGAGTTTGACGTCCATGACTTAATACAAAGCCTTATTTGTCTGTAAATATACCATATATTTTAGACTATTAGTCACTGAGAAATACAGTGGTCCATCCTTTATCACAGGGGTTACATTACAATACATTCACTATATGTGTGAATGTGAATTCACAGGCTTGAAGGCTTGATTAACTGAAGGTTGAGTTCAGTTTGTATGTGTTTCCCACATTTATTCCTTAGAAGAGGACATGTTGTAAGAGAAGACAAGAATGTGATGATGTAAGTAAAAAGGTTTGAAAAATAATATGGTTAATACTGTGTCACTGGGGTGTGGGTGGTTTGAGTCATCAGGTTTTACCTCAGGCATACGTATATGCTCCCACTCACAGTGGAACCAGATTGGAGCACTGAGCAGCTTATATCCAGCCAATCAGAATCTTGAGGGTTTGACTCAGTGACGTGTTGATGACAAATTCTTTGTGTCAGATCTGGGAATGTGAGGAGTGTTCTGGTTAAACATGATGAAAAACACACACACAGTGTACTGTACATTATATATATATGAGCAGTAACAGCAGTTGACAAGCCCTCACTTCCAGTTAAGTTCAGTCTTGGCCTGGGGGTGGAGTAAAAATAATTCAGTACAGTTCAATTCAGTTATTTTGTGTGTGTTTGTGGCTGGGAGGAGGATGATATTGAGTGTGAGATAATGAAGAGGCTGATCTGCTTAACCTTGGACTACTGATAGTTGGTTTAGGACATGCAAATGTGTGTGACAGTATTTCTATAATCTTAACAATACATAATAATAATAATAATAATAATAATAATAATAACACTACTACTAATAATAATAATAATCCATCAGAGCACCACACCAGTCACCTGACAGCTGCTTGATCAGAACCTGGAGCCTTCCTTAACAGCCATTTAACAGCCACCATTGCTGACCTGCTTAGGATTTTATTAGTACGAAGACGTTTACAGTTATATTTTGATTTTAAACAGTCTAAAGAGACATTTAAAAATGTTTGTCTTGGGCAATTAGCTCTGTTTTTTAGTTTTAGCTTCATATTGCCTCAGACTAATTTAATGTATTTTACTTATTTTATTGCTTGTATTACTGCATTTATGGTCTCATGTAGAACAGTATAACAGTGGTGAAGTGTGCTGTTGGAAGGACAGAAGACTTTAAGGTGGGAGACTGGATCAGGGATCTGGCCTGAGCCCATCCTTCGAGTTCAACAACTAGAAGAGAACCTAGATAGGTGGAGGTTAGCACTTGAGAGAAGAGGAATAAAGGTCAGTCGTAGCAAGAGAGTATGTATGTGAATAAAAGGTAGAACAGTGGAATGGTGAGGTTACATGGAACAAAGGTGGTTATGGTGCAGGAGTTTAGATACCTAGCATTATCTGTTCAGAGCAGTGAAAACTATGGAAGGATGCAGGATGGAACAATTGAAAAGTATCAGGAATGATTTGTGATAGAAGAGTGTCAGCTAAGGTGAAGGGAAAGGTTTACAGGACAGATCCTGACATTTACAGGACAGGATCAGAAATTAGGTCATTAGAGGGACAACACAGAGAGGAGGGTTTGGAGAAAAAGCTAGAGAAGCTATATTAACATGGTTTGGACAAATACCGAGTAGGGACACCGGTTATATTGGTAGAACAATGCTAGAGATGGAGTTACCAGGTAGGAAACAAAGAGATTTATCGATACAGTGAGGGAAGACATAGAGGTAGTTGGAGTTAGAGCTGAATACACAGAGGACAGGGTGAGATGGAAAATGCTGACTTGCTGTGGCAACCCCTGAAAAAGGGACAAGCCAAATGGAAAAGAAAAACACAGTCTCAACTGCCATTGTATTGTGTGCATTATCATCTATGAATATAATAATAAATTGCAAGTATGAGCAGACTTTTACTGTAGGTGTACATTGCTCCAAACACATGGAAATGTTAAAAAAAAAGTTCAAGTCATGTTTTTTTCTTTATCTCACATGAAGCAATTGTATTGCATCCATCACATATATGTACATACATATACATACATTTATATTTATGTACAGACGCATAGATAAAAGCAGTAGATATATATATATACATATATACTGTAACTATACATATACACACACCATACAATTAGTGGGCAACAATACCCACAGACTATCATCTTTTATGATATTTAGCCAAGAAAATGAGGCAATAAAATTGAAAACAAATTTTATACCGTCATTTAGTTTTGTTCATCTAAAAAGAAAATCATTGCAATTACCACGCCATATATAGTCAGGTCGTGGCAATGCTGCTCACATTGATAGTAGGCTATATGGCAATGAAGAACACTATCCATATATTACACACAAAAAAGAAATCCCCATATTATATCTATCAGATAATTTAACCAAGTAAACATTGGCTATCTGTGTTTTAGAAAGCAGTAGTCAACAAAAATGTTGCCACTGTATTGTTGCTCAACATAATCATTACTGACTGACATTACTCATCAAAGAATAGAATACAATGAAAAGACAATTTGCCTATAATCCAAACTGAGAATTCAAACGAATGAAAAGAATATCCTCTAAGATTTTGTCATTCATGGATGACCTCAGCGGAGACAAAATAAACTTCAAGGATGAAAATGCACGCTCCACGCTGACTTGCGTAACAGGAAGTGCAATGACAGCCGTTGCGAGTTTGTGCATATCTGCATTTGTAGATGCCACAGACGCCCAATAACGAAGGACATTCTCTGTGCGCTTTAAACGTGCTTCTCTGGAATAGGCTTCTAATAAAGATGCAATGGGAACTCTGCCCTTCAGGATGACAGTGGTTTCTATTTCTTTGGCAATTAGCAGCTGCTCTATTTCATCCTCATCTTCAGATGAAGATAACGGAGAAATCTCAGCTACACTGTCTATGTTGGATGACAGGTTCTGGATGGTTTCCCAAGTGCGACAAAGGTGGATTTTAGCCATTTCAACCTGATTATCTGTCAAAAACAGTCTGTACCTAGGATCAACAAATAAAGCCGCCACAAATGCATCATTGTCAAACAATGTATGTTGACGTTCTTTCATGCAGTGCACCAATCGTTTGGCAAACGGGCTGTCAATTTTGTCGGTATCTAACAAGCACTTCAGCCACAGACCGTAAAAGTCGCCTGCAGTAAGCTGTTCGGATTGGATGCATTTAGTGGTGATTCTTGCAGGTTTCAGCACATTGACTACACTGAAAATAGCCTGCCACTCAGATTCACTTAAATGCAACTCATTAACAGTAGGTGACATATCATCACAAAATGATCTGAGCTCACAAAGTCGATCAAGCATGTCGTGTGTGGAATGCCAGCGTGTAGGACAGTCAACTATGGCCCTCAGGTAGCCCATTCTTTTCAGAACGGCCACAACGTTTGGAGTGCGCAACTTTTTAGCAATGCGCCGTGCTTTGTTGATAATGTTAGATACGGCTTTGTCTTTCAATGCATCGTCCACTGCTAGTTGTAAAATGTGAGCTGAACAACGCACACTTCGCAACACATGTCCCTGAACAACAGAATCAATTTCAATGACAGGTTCTTTTCCCATGTCTTCAGCTTCTGTGTCCGTATCACTCTCTTCCTCCTCACCACTGGCCCTTGGCCTTTCAGACAATACTCGCGCTGCTTTTGGCATGTTTGCATCATTATCTGCAGTGATTGAATACACCTGTTTGAGGCCAATTTTATATTCTGCCAGTACCTCATGTACTATGGAAGATACGTAGGACGGCGTGTGTCTTTCACACAATTCTTGAACAGCCAGCGTCTTTAACACAATGTGATCCCCCTCTGTGTACTGCACGTTTACACCAAGGACAGAGCGGTCCCTCCAGGTGGCAGTGTCAATTTTGAGCAGGATGAGCCTGCCACTCAATTCATCAGTGAGTTTTTTTCTTGCACGCTGAGCAACCGTTGTTACCATATCACGAATACTAGTAGAGTTTATTACAAACCCATTTCCAATCGCCTGTTGCAGTGGATCGATTATTTTCCTAAACCCAGAGTCATCCATAATAGAGAATGGTCTGCCGTTAACTGTGACAAGCTCTAAACAGGCATCTACTAGAGCGTCAGGAGTAATTGGCACTAATTTGGGCTTCTTTTCAACTGCTGCATCCAGAGTCATTTGTCCCGCAGTAGCAGCCCTTTTTTGTACGCCTTCAGTGGAAGAGTTTCTGAATATGTCCGGATGTCTTCGTTGAACATGTCTCTGCAGATTCCCCCCGTGGTTTCCCTTTATTTCGGCTCCACATCCCTCGATATTACATTTAGACTTGTTTGTTGCCGAGTCATACGAAAAATATTGTCGCATGGGGTTTTCAGGATGTCGTCCCATCTAAACACAGGTAAAAAATGTATAAAATTAGTTCATTTTCGCTTTACCAAAAACATACTGTAAGCTAGCAAGACCGACCGTTGATATTGCCGTCCACCCATTTACAGTTTTCAATGTTCACGAGCCCATCATTAACATGGACAAGTATAAAGATATTGATGTCGTGTCTGAAACTTATATTTTAGATATGGAGATACTACTATATTTACCTCTTATTGTTGCGTTTAAGAAAAGTAATTGGTAGTCAGTCCTGACGTGCGACGGTCCACCCACTCTCCACAGTCAGTGAACGTCACAGGAAGTGAATCTGTGGGTCTTTGTAGATCATCTTCTGTCATAGAAGAAGAAGAACGAAATAAAAAACGGAATTAATTGGTTGAGCTTCCAGTGCATTCCAGGAAGACGGAAATAAATGAACTTCTAATAAAATATTTATTCGTCCCGAGAATAAAACAGCAACTGTCTGCCGTCTTTACCTGTGTTTACATGTGAATGTCACGTGATGTGTAGGTTAAACAGGCGTGTATTAAGTAGGCAGGACCTAACCCACATTAAAAAGCCAATAAGTGGGTAACCAACAGAGCATAACTAAACAGAATACTGTTGTGTTAATGTCAATTGCTGAGCTAGGCACTTTGCATTCACAAAGACTACAGTTACTGTATCTTGCAAAGATTTAAAAAAGTCAACAATTAAGATACGGAACAACTGAATGATATACAACTGCGATATGAGGCTGCAAAAGAAGTAGATTGGAATAATATGATTGCAAAACCCGAATAAAACAGAAAGTCAACTAATTGACAAATTAATTCATTCAGATAAAGTATTTACATGTGCATGCTTGCAACTTTTCCTCAGAAAGCTGTTCTCTTTGATAGATAGATAGAACTTTATTAAACCCTCAGGAGTATCCTTTGGGAAACACAGTATCACATTAATTGGCACACTTTTTCATCCACCTTGCCTAATGTATGTTTAAATTGATTAATTGATTAAAATACAACTAAACAACGAATGGTTAGAAAGATTGGGATGATCCACTGTACTGTACACACAAATACACAGCCATAATACACAATATAATTATATTAAAAAACTGTTGCATTTTTAACAATTGGAAACACAGTGGTAATGTAACTTTATTTTGTTGGTATAAAAAAAATGCATGAACTGCGCAACACTTAATTTAGTATTTATTTGTTCCAATCACCATGCTGTCATTTTTTGGAGGTTGAGAGCAATTTTTTAGCGCTGAGTGTCAGTCAGTGAGGGTCTGTAAGGGCAGGGAATATTTTCCTGTTTACTGGATCTTGTTTATAAATTAATTGTTTGTAAAGTGCCTTGGAATAACAGTTGTTATGATTTGGCACTATAATTATATTAAGTTGAATAGTCTAGGGTTCCACCACCTCAGGTACATTATCAATACAGCATTTAGCTTCTGCTCCTGTGCTATTAATGTGACTTCTGCATTATGAAAATGCCAAAGTGCAACAAACTGTTCTTGGTAATGTGCAATTTCTTATATTCTCCTTGGGGGCAGTGATTAAAGAACTGTACTTGGGTCGGGAGGGTTTTTCGGTCCGGTTCCACCGTCTGCCATGTTACCGCTGAGGTGCAATGAGAATTCACCGTCCCCACTCACTGCTCCACGAGGGCTCCAAGCTGCCCACCGTTCCCTTTGGTGATAGGTTAAATGCAGAGGTCAAATATCTGTGTGTTCAGTGGTGTTTAACACGAGGTCAGAATGACAAAAAATTTGCTTTCCTTCTTTCCAGTTACACTCAAAGCTCAACCAGTCAGACACTATTCCTAAACTACGCCATTGGAGCTGAAACTTACTTGGATTGACTCCAAAGTATTTAAATGTAAAGGCCTTTTGTGTAGGTATCCTGTGTAAATTTAATTTGTTTTGTCTGTCTGTTTGTTCACTGTCGATCACCTTGAGGTTTCTTACCTTTTTCCCTGCCTGGGTTTTTTGGGAGTCTTCGCCGGTGTGAGGGTTTATGAGAGCAGGGGGTATTTTCCTGTGTTTTCATCTTGTTTTTATGTAGGATCTGATGTGAAGTGCCTTGGGATAAAGGTTGTTATGATTTGACACTATAAACAAATAAATGTTGAGTTGAGTAGAGTAGAATCTGTGTTTGGTGGACTTTAACGCCCCCATAGTAGGATTGTTATTTTTGTTCCAGAATATAAAATCGTGCTTGGTTGTATTTTTGTTCCAAGCTTAATAACAAAAGTTTCCGGCCTTCACATCCCTTTTAACAAATTTAACAAATTCAGATCGCAGTCACATTTAACGGCCTTATATTAACATTTAGATCACTATAGCACTGTTTCTGGATAGCATACAAACCTGTGACAAATGCAGCCACGTTGTCATTGGATATTCTTATGGCTCTGTTGACCTCTAGTGGTTTAAAGTGGTAGATTACGGAAGCGTTTCGCTGCCGCACTTTGAAAAAAAGGGATCAGTATTACGTTATTTCGTGATGGTGTCACGTTATAACGTGATACGTATCACGTTTTTTCGTGAGAGTATCATGTTATTACGTGATAAGTTTTACGTTACGTTTCTTGTTTACGTTAAGTCCTCCTAATAGGCTATGGCTTGTTTACAGGGTTCAGTAAACTTGTTTTGTAACGTCCAGCCGGACGTATAATGCTTGTCGAGGCATCAATTATCGCTAGTACACAGAACACATGGACCTAAAAACGTCTTCTCCCACTCTCACCTAGCCGCGCTCCCACTCTCTAGCTTCACCCGCCCCTCGCTCATGCGTTCATCCAGAAGCACAGATGCACAGACAATGGGAAATCATAGAAACTCTACGAACAATGAACACAGTATTAACTTTGGACGCTAGAGTATTTTGATGCTTGGCGGTGAGATTTTACAATAACTGTGCTAATTGAATGAGTTTTTTATTTGTGTGCGGACAGAATCTTAATGATGTCATCTTAATAAACCACATTACCCACAATGCATAATGCATTACGTGGTAGGAGTGACCATGTACTCTTATATTCTCGTCGGGGTTCCAGTGAAGTTTCTGCACAAACTCACGCTGATCGTGTGTGTGTCTTTACTAACTATTCGACAGGATATAACACCCAATGAAGAACGACTCGCTCATGCTATCACTAAATAACTATCACGAAATTACGGAAGCGTATTGCTGCCACACTTGGAAAAAAATTGGCTCAGTATCACGTTATAACGTGATACTATCACGAAATAACGTGATACGTATCACGCTATAACGTGATACTATCACGAAATAACGTGATACGTATCACGCTATAACGTGATACTGAGCCAATTTTTTTCTAAGTGTGGCAGCAATGCACTTCCATACGAAATAACGTGATACTGAGCCAATTTTTTTTCTAAGTGTGGCAGCAATACGCTTCCGTAGTAAATGCATTTTTAACTGCGTGATTTTTTTTTTCTTGAGAGAATTCATACATGACGGTTAACATTTAGTCATGAGGAAGATATTCCAAAATATAGTTTATAGTTGGTTAATTTAGATTATTCAGAGCCAGAACAATAATTTCATGAACAGGTGATGCTAGGCGACTGCTATTTTATTAATGTAATGATTGATAAATTGTCCATACTAAATAAATAATTTGTTTTCACACGTGGCATTCGTTTACGTTATGAGGCACCAGACAGGTGGGAAGACACACGACGGCCAGTACAGTGCAGTGAATTAAAGCGGGGCGGTTGGCGGGTGTCCTTAAAGTAGTCGCTCGCAGCAGGAAGTAGGCGGTACCCGTGGCTGCTAATGCCGGTAGCGGAATGAAAAAAAAATGAAGTAGCTGCAGTCATCTCTTGAGAAGACCCTCGATACCCTCGGCTTAGTAGTTTAACCCTGTCGCCACTGTTTTGCGGTCTCTGTCCTTTTTCATCCACCTTGAAGAAAGCCAGAGAAAATGCCAAACGTTAGCTGGAAGCCCTTTGTGTTCGGTGGACTTGCTTCAATGACGGCGGAATGCGGTGAGGGATTGATGAACGTTGAAGTTGAATTCAAACTCGGCTGTATCTTTGTGGTGTTGAATGTCTAAATTCTGCCATTTGTGGCAGGAACCTTTCCCATCGACCTGGCCAAGACTCGACTTCAAGTCCAAGGCCAAGTAGGCGACAGTAAATACAGAGAAATCCGGTACAGAGGCATGCTGCATGCCATACTCCGGGTAGGCAGAGAAGAAGGGCTGCGCGCTCTCTACTCTGGGTAAGTACACTTATATAAGTTGTTGCTTTAAAACAGCGTTTTATATATACAGCGTATTTGTCTTATTTCCATTCTTCCCAATACAATAAGGAGCATCCATAGTAGTCACGAAGATGATTTAAGACAGGGGTGCCCACACTTTTTTGTCTTGTGAGTTACTTTTCATAGTAACATTCAAGAACGATACATACTTTTTCACCAATATATATATATATATATGTATATATATATATATAGTTATATATATAGTTATATATAGATATATATATATATATGTATATATAGGCATGTATGGTTGGCATTAGCAGTTAAATTTTGCAGACTTGTTACCCCTGACCAGATCTCCAAGCACAGGGATTGAACACACACCCGACCAATAATAATAATAATAATAATAATAATAATATATTTATCTATTGATCTACTATTGCTGTACCACTATTCATCTGCTTATATCCACAGTTCAGTTTTTTT
Organism: Paraplagusia blochii; assembly: GCA_016785265.1. Classification (NCBI taxonomy): domain Eukaryota; kingdom Metazoa; phylum Chordata; class Actinopteri; order Pleuronectiformes; family Cynoglossidae; genus Paraplagusia; species Paraplagusia blochii. The sequence goes on along the minus strand of JAFBJS010055254.1, from coordinate 9,306 downwards.
TTTAACAATGTGAAGCTTTTCCTGTTTGTAATTTACTGAGTTTATTTTGTTTTGTTTTTTTTCTTTCTGTCTGTATCTCTGTCTGTCCGTCCGTCTCTGTCTATTTATCCTGTCTGTCTGTCTACTGTTTTTTTCTGCCTCTGTCTACTGAAAAAAAAATTTTGAATTTGAACTTCTTTTTGTTTTTTACAGGATATCCCCCGCAATTTTACGTCAGGCTTCTTATGGAACCATCAAAATTGGCACATACCAGAGTTTAAAGCGGCTGCTGGTTGATAGGCCAGAGGGTAAGTGTGTGTTTTAGGGAGACACTTAGTCTAATAAATTAATGGCAAAGACCATGTTCTTTTGTCCTGTGTTATCAAGTATTGTTCGTGTCCAGTTACAGATGTACTTCTAACTCTCCCCTTTCAGAAGAAACACTGCTGACTAATGTGGCCTGTGGTATTCTCTCTGGTGTCATCTCATCCTCCATTGCCAACCCAACTGATGTCCTAAAGGTAAAAACATCCCAATTAAATGTAAAATATTATAGAAGGTTTTACTGTAGCATAGAGCTAGGGCATTGAAATGCTCTTCTGTGAAATTCTAGTTCCAAAATTTGTTTAAAATGCGATGTTTTATTCTTTTTCTTTTTTCTCTGCTCTGTGCATTTGTCAGGTATGTGTTTACTTCTTCCTGGAGGGCTTAAGGCATTCTGCCTGCATGCACTGACCATGTCACCATCACATGTACAGGCAGTTTGTGTTGAAGGGTTCAAAAAGTAACATGTGCAGTTCTTAAGGTTTTCAGAGGAAAAAATACATTCTGCTGTTCATGTTTAATAATAGGTCTTGGCTGTGTGAGCAGGCATTGTTTTTACATTTTATACAGTTACGGAATATTTTTACAAAAGTATTAGTCTGTAATTTCATTTGGATTTTGCCTTTTTCAAATCTATTTGTATTAGTTCTTAGTAAAATGCTGTTTCTGCTTTTCTCATTCTGGAAGTTAGGAAAAAATGTATAGGTTTGTATTATAGGTGTAGTTTGAGCTGAAACCTGCTAAGCAGGTCTGGTCTGTTCTTTTGCTCAACTTTAGTGTGCACAAATATGACCATGCAAAGTTAACAGTGTAGGACAAGTACAGGTTTTCACAATCCTAATATTATGTTAAAGGAAAATTAGGATTGAATTTCTTTAGTTATTGTCAGAGTGGTTTGTTGTAAAACCTCATGGTGTGCATAGGTCATCTTTGTTAACATAACCTGGTTTATTTTTAGCAACATGTTCTAAGAACCAAACACAGATTTCTGTGCATAAGAGTTTATATTTAGACTAGTTAGTCTCAGTATGTTGCCTACATTTTCTTTTACCTTGCCTTTTTAAGAGAGTTAGAGTATATGTAAAAGATTAACAGAGAGGAAGTGGCCACAAAGATGCCTTTCACTCTGTGAATCTACCATTACACCTTATTGCAGCTCATCTGTCAACTTGAGAGAAATTCATAACTTAGAAAAAGTATAATATTGTATTCATCCTCTTTTCTGTTGCTTGGCCACATGGGCAGCAGTCTTGACGGATGCCAAATTACTCTGGACCATATCGTGAGCCTTCAAGTAGATGGTAAGCCCACTGGAAGTTATGTGGGTCAGTATGGTGCTATGCTCAGAGCACCTCCTCAGCTGTAACCTGTTAGCTGGAGGATTGAAACCTGATACGATGTCTACTCAAAAAAAAAAAAAAAAGAAAACGCTTCAGGCCTTTAAAATGCCAAAAATTTTTCACTAGCATGTTTCCTCAGCTAGAAATAAACTCTTCCTGTGTTATTGGCCCTGACTTGCACAGTTTGCATTGGATCTGCATTTTAAGGGTAATGTTTAATTAATTCTTTTACGTTTTCTCTCTCAGATCCGCATGCAAGCCCAAGGAAAGGTAATCCAGGGCAGCATGATGGGTAACTTCATCAACATCTACCAACAGGAGGGAACACGGGGCCTGTGGAAGGTACTTTAAAGCCTGAAAAATGGTTGCGTAATTCCTGTAGACTTCTTCACTTTAGATAGACCCCAGGTATGATCTTTTCATCCGCTCACTCTCTCTCTTTAACAGGGTGTGTCTCTCACTGCTCAGAGAGCTGCCATCGTTGTAGGAGTTGAACTGCCGGTTTATGATATCACCAAAAAGCATCTGATCCTTTCTGGTTACATGGGGGACAACGTTTACACGCACTTCTTGTAAGTTTGCAAAATGTATCTGTGGTTCAAATGTCCTTCCAGTGGGATGTTATCAGCTTCTGATTTAATTATGGCTTAGAATTACATCATGATGCTAGTAGGTTTGGATAACCAGATCAAAATGTAAATAAACCCTTCTAATATTTATATTTCAGATTCAGTATTTTGTAAAATTTATAATGAGTAAGATAGTTGTCATTAAGAATGCTAAAAACACAGAATGTTACAGAGCTACATGCTACAAGTTTTATACACTGTATTTTCATGACTGTAAGGCGCACTTAAAAGTCTTAGATTTTCTTCAAAATGCGTGGCTCGCCCTGTAGTGCAGTGCGCCCTGTGCAGTGTTGTTGTAAGGCGGACATAGCAAAGAACACCATGAGAACACAAAAGGGGAAAGTGTGGGCTTGCTCTACTTTTAAATACGCACACTTGTATGCTTGTGTGTGCTGTTGTTGTAAGGCGGACTCAGTAGAGGACATCATGAAAAGTTAAAGGGGGGTGTTGGCGTGGATTGTATATAAAACCTGCTCACTATAATCAGGTGTGCCTTATATGTGGGTCTTAAATATAGTAATGGCACACATAACTGAGACTGCGCCTTTTAGTATGATCCACCTTATGGCAGAGGCGTAGCCAGACCCCTTAAAATGGGTGGGCCCTGAAAAAATTAGGGTGGGCCAAACCCAAAGTATTATAGCCAAGTTTGATCAGCTCTCCCATTGGATTGGGTGGGCCTTGACTGACCCGTGGCTACGCCTATGCCTTATGGTCGTGAAAATACGGTATATCAAGTTCTGATACCTAACAATTCATCGTCTTTCTACTTTTAAATATTGTTTATGTGTTTAATGTGAAGATACTGTTGACTATTTATTTTAGGGCTGGGTATTGATTCAAATTTTCTAAATCAATTCGATTCACAAGGGTTCGATTTGATTCAATTCACGATTCGCTTCAGGTTTCAATTCAGTTTTTGTCATATCAATTATGGTTCGGTACCAACGTTATTCTCAGAAGAATCAAAGCTAAAATTGAAACTTAATCCATTTGCTAATAAAAAATGTATTTTTTTACATTTATTTCCATCACAAATGTACTCAAGGCAGTCATATTAATCCATCATGCATTTTTTATTTAACACGACTGCCATGTTGTTTTTACATTTTTTTTACATGCGAGTGTGTTAACTCGCACGTAACCACGTAAATACGTAATCACCTGTGGTGCGTGAGCTCACGTAAAGTTGTTGGGAAAAGAAGGAAAAAAAGATCGAT
>JAFBJS010055253.1:5028-50144 GCA_016785265.1 Paraplagusia blochii | reverse complement strand
AATATGGCCAACTTGGACACCAGAACTTGACAAGTTTAGATGAGCCCCAACCAGTGGAGTTCTTCAAAAAGCAACGGCTGCGTGTTGTTGAAGTGGCTTGTGGAACATGGAGCACATTTGCTGCTGTCATTAAAGAGGAGTTATCGTGCTCTTAAAGTAATGGAATTCCTTCCTGACACAACAACTCATTTGTCTTTGGACAAAGCAAATGTTTAATCATTACAACAGAATACATTAAAACAAATGTAAATGCAGTAATTTTGTGTACGTGTTTAATTTGTTTACATATTAAAAAGCATTTTGAATTTCAAAAAAGCTTGATAAAACAGTTATACTGAGAGTACAATACAATTTGCATGTATTTAAAAATAGTTTAAAATAAAAAAAAAGATTAAAAATTCACACAGTAAGAATAGTTGGTCTTCAGTCTCTTTGAGGTCCTCAAAGTACAATCTTAAAAGAACTGGGGAAAAAATTGGAATGCAATTAGGATGGAAAAAGTATCTTAGATACATCCAGGAATGTGCTTATTGTGCAGAATATTACCAACCTGACGAAATCCGGAGATCTTGAAATGACGTGCTGAAATTCTGATAGGTTCACCGTTCCATCCTTGTCAATGTCTGACTCTTCAAGAATCTGAAGAGGAAAAATCTTTGCAGTCAGATGAAATAGCTATAAAATAGAAAAAGGTTGTGTTTGGCATCTTACATTTCTGATTAGTTGTTGCATTTCCTCTGGAGTTAGTTGTGTTTCCTCTGTTTCTCCAGTCAGACAGTTAACCAACTGCTCCAGGTCATTGCAGTCAAGGGTTCCATCATCGTCAAAGTCTAAAATAATACATAGGGTGAAAACATTGGAAGTTTATTAGATGGTACCAGCTCTTAGCTCCACGTTTGGAACAATCACACTTACCAAATATACGGAATGCATAATGGGACTTGATTTCCAAGGTGGCAGAGTCACTAAAGGCACTTAGAAGATCCAAAAAGTCTTCAAATGTGAGGCTTCCATCTTTATGTGTCGATGATGAAAATACAAGGCAGATTCTTTCTCTGAAAGGGTTCGACTGTAAAAGAAGAAAGTACAAAAGTTTAATAATCTGAACAGATGGTTTAACGATTCTGAATCTTTTCACACTGTAAGTACAGAAGGCACAGAACATCTTGAGTTAATTAATCCAGGTTAAATATTTAAATTTATACCTTCAGTTCTGGCAGAGTTAGGATCCTCTCCATTGGAATTCTAACATTTGGTAGGTCTTTTTCATCTTTAGTCAGCAGTTCAGTAAATCTCTTGTGAGCACTATGACAGAAAGAAAGGCAAGATGTTATTATGGTGAACATAAAAAGAAATGTTTTAAGTAAGCTGTTGTAAAAAGAAACCTGGACACTTACAGTAGGATCTCTTGCTTAGTTAAAAAGGTCAGTTCCTGTGAGAGAAACAAATATTTCCTTAATAAGATAAATTGTGATTTGAACAAAATCATTAAACCCTTTCCATTGTGTTTTAGCCAAAAATTACAAAGCAAACTGCAAATATAATATTATTTATTTGCATCTTAGTTGTTCCAATCAGCTGCAAGTGCGAATATGAAGTTAGAATTGGATGTTTTTCATAAACATTACTGTTGTTCTCATGGTTCATGTAACATTAAAAACAGCAACAATTCTTCACTCACTCCTGCTGTATTGCTTAATCTTAGCTATGGTAATCCTAAATGACTTTTATTGCATTTTGTTTATTTTTCCTAAACCACATACAAGTATATGCTTAGTTTATTTAATACATCATACCATATTTCTTCATCAGTTCATCATTTCACCAACAAGTTCGATGATTTTTTAACCAAAACTTTACAGATAGTGTAATTTTGTTATCTGTTACACTAAAGTACTCCAAACTCACCCTTTGATTTAGATATTTATTTGTTTATTTATGTTGGTTGGTTACGGTACTTACTATTTCCGTTTGTTTGTCGTGCAATTCGTTAACTTTTTATTCGTTTCAATCATCCGTCAACAGTTTCTTTTAATTTGATAGTATAGTTTGTATGGCTTCCGGCTTCCATAGGAGTTGCACTGTGAAAGCATTAAGCTTGTTTCTACATTTATTCTGTGTTCTTGGTCGTATTGACATAAAAACCATCTTCACGATGCTATTTGTTGATTCACAATGTTTTCTAACCTAAACTTTTCTTATACCCTTGACGTCACACCCCACAGGGATTAAGTGTCCGATATGCGCACCATTATTAGCTTTTATTTTGCTGAGCATTGTGAGAAACGATACATTGTAGACTTAAATGTTGACGTTAACGACTTTAACCCATCACGTCAGTCCTATTGACGAGCCTTCAGTCGTTAACGTATGAAGGAACTGTTATACCTGTGTGAACTGGGCGTCAGAGGAGCCTCAACTTTTGCCACACGAAACGTCGAGTCCAAAAACTAACGACATTTACCAGGGGGTAGGTAACATTAATAGATGTACTTACTTGATATTCGGAGAGTAAATCCTTTCCGAGTTTACTTGCTGAGGTCCCCATGTCGGAAAGTCCGTCTCAAACATATATTCTGTAGAACTGTTGTCAACAAGTTGCTTTGTTTCGCTTACTTCTGGTTTCCTGTATCCAGTTACGTCACTCCATAGTGACGCGCTCATAAACACAGGTTGGACAGCTGGGTAATCATTGATATGGACTTTGACAGAATAGAACGGAAGAAACATGATACTTTTTTTTTATTAAATGCGTCTTTGTACGTGTCACGTAACATTTTGCAGGAAAAAGACTGCCTTCTTGTCTGTGTTTCATTAGAAACATTAGTATATTAGTATTTATGTATGGAATTATGTTTGCTTTTATTAAATATAACATCTACAGCAGATAGGACAAACCTTTTGACTCGTGGGCCACCATTGGTCTTAAATTTGGACACGGGGGCCGAGCCAAAAGCAGAAAAATTGAGTTTTCATGTAAGCTAACATAAATGGCATGTGAAAGTCATGTATCAAATGCCTTTATAACGCCATCCTTAAGGGAAACACAGGCAGTGCAGGGAATAGGCAGAAGTATAATGATAACATAACATCTGGCCACATTCAGAAACTCAAAGGGCCACATCTGGCCCCTGGGCCTTTGTTTGCCCATGCCTGCTTTACGGAATAGATAATTGACCATTTTCATGTCAAAGCTTTAAAACCATTCCAGTGGTTGTTAAACTGACATCTTTGCTGGGTATAAAATAACATATACCGGTATATTATATATGTAAGTGTGTCTGTAAATAGGGCTGCAGAGAATGAATAGATGTATATCCATTTTTGTGTATTTTTTATGATTTATTAATCTTAGCATTGCCAACGTCTGTCTTTAAAATCCATTGTGAATTTAATAAATCTAAAATGAGACGCAATAGCATATGCTATTTTTACCATTTTTACATCTGTCAACAAATAAGGAACAATTGTATTGTACAGTACATGTATGTTGCATGTAACACATGTGTTACGTTACAACACTTTTATACTAGATGAGTTTCATGATAAAAAATTATATTTGTTGTCTTTAATCACAAAACTCATATTGTCATATTATTCATTGTCATAGTAGAAACCAATGTTTTCTTCACCCCAAGTCTAAGAATATCTTTCCCACAAATTCAAATGAGATTTACAACATTGTCATTTACTAAGTCTATAAAAAGTAATAACCTCGGTTAGCGGGTACATGTTGGTGAAAAATTAATTTAATTAATTTATTAATTTACCTTCTAAAATTTCAAATCCAAAAAGTTATCTTTGAAAAATCCAGATGATGAGCTAATCAGATTCACAGGTCCTGACTTGCTAAGCTCCTGGATTTGTCTCCAAAACCAATGTATCTGAAATGAAAGTGAACAGAATTTCACTTAATGGTTGCCATTTGTTAAAACAATCATGTCACAGACATTCTCGCTTCTCTTTGCAATTTTGCTAAAAACATAAATTTTTTCAGAATCCATTTAGACTGTGAGTAATATATATAAGCCAAAATATCACTTTATTTTTGCTTTCATGTTAATTATAATACTAATTAGTAGGATAATACTTGCAGTTCTTTTTTGTAGTAGTGTAATATAACAAATATTTATGTGTATATTACTTAATAGAGGTCATACCTGTCATTTTTGTTCCTTCCCTGGTCTCAGCTGGAACACCGATGCCATATTCATTTTCTCCAGTCACTCTAAAAAAGTAGATTCCTCCCTCCTCTAAATCAGACACTCTGTAGGACAGTTTGCGACATTTATCTGCAAGCCTTGTCCACCCTAATCTACTGAGGTCTCGTATTTCCACAAGGTAGTTCTTGACAGCTGCTCCTCCCTCGTTGTCAGGGATGTCCCACGTGACTGTGGCAGAGTTCTTAGTCACATCCTTAACTACAATCCGACTCGGTGGTCCAGGCGTATCCAAAACCCGTACACTTAATGTCAGCGAGGCAGATCCTGCAACGTTTTGCAGTTTAACTATGTATTTGCCAGAGTCGTCACGTGTAGCTCGTTCTACTGTTATGGACGTGGCAGAGCTTGTAGTGTTGATTAGACCTCTGACTCTTAGATCCACGTCTGCTTTTTCCCACAATGCACTAGGTACGGGTCTGCCTCTAAATGGTACAGTCAAAGTAAAGGAGCTACCTTCTTTAACAAGCAGGCACTTTCTCATCTCAGGGCTAACATCAAATGTTGGCTCCTCCTCTCGCTCTGTTGCAATATATGGCTCAGTTTCCGGACTGGGCTCACTGATTCCAATCTTATTAATGGATCTCACAACAAAAACGTACTCAGTGCCAGATATAAGTCCTGTCACTGTAAACTCCGTTGTATCTGTGTTTTGAATAGCAACAGTCCAATCTTCTTCTGACCTTTTTCTGAATTCCACTTTATATCCTGTGACTGCTGCTCCTCCATCAAACAGTGGTTTGTTCCATGAGAGGGTAATGGAGGACCGGGATGAGTCCACAACTGTGGGCTTTGCAGGGGGCGATGGTAGAAACTTTGGATCTTCTGCCAATGTTAATGGACAGGGGAGGCTCGGTTCACTTAGTCCGGCAGCATTCTCTGCAAAAACTCTAAATTCATACTCACATCCCTCATGCAAACCAGTAGCTTTTACTCTCAAGTCATACACTGGCTTTTTATTTACCCGTACCCATCGAACGCCCTGCTTTTCCCTCCTTTCAACAACGTAGCCACTGATACGACTGCCACCATCTGAGGTAGGTCTCTTCCAGCAAACCGTCATGGCTTCACTGGTTGCACTTGTGACCTCAACATCCATCGGAGGAGATGGCAAAGTATAGGGATCTGCAGCTCTGACTGGCTCACTTTCTAAATTCTCACCTTCCCCATACTTGTTCACTGCCCTCACTCTGAAAAGGTATTCATTTCCCTTGAGCAGCTTTGTTATCTTACAAGTAGTTGCCATCATATCACTGTATACCAGTGTCCAGGCCACACGACTGGTTTCACATTTCTCAATAATATAGTGCATAATCTCAGCACCACCATCCTCGTGTGGGGGTCCCCAGGATAGGGTGCACTTCTCTGCTGAGAGTCCAGACACTCCCATTGTCCCAGCAGGTGGACCCGGTCTGTCAAGGACCTTACAACTTATAATTTTAGATGTAGTGCCAGCTATGTTCTGTACGTTTAGGGTGTACTGTCCAGAATCTTTCCTAACACATTCTCGGATAAGCAGGGATGTGTGGGAACGTGTTGCAGTTACCTCTATTCTGCCTGTAGAGACAATATTCCTACCATTTTTCAACCAAAACACGGTAGGGTTGGGTCGACCAGCGATTTCGGCATCTAGTCTTAGAGATTCTCCCGCTTTAACAACTACTACTTGTCTAAGTTTGTCATCCAGCGTAATTTTTGGAGGCTCAACATCATGCTGTACTGTAATAGGTCCTGTAGTTTCAGATGGTGCACTGAAAAATTCACCGGAATTCTTAGCAATCACTCGAAAAACATACTGCTCGCCTTCTGTGAGCCCAGTCACTTCCAGGAAGGTGTCGAGTAAGTTGGTAAAGTTACACTTTAGCCAACAGTGACCTTGCTCCTCTTGTCGCTCGACAATGTACCCAATTATTTTAGCTCCTCCATCATATTCTGGTTTATCCCATGAAAGGGAAACTGAGCTGTTGGTTATATTGGTAACTGTGAGGTTTCGTGGAGGCTCACACTGGTCACGTGCTGCTACCGAGTCAGATGTGTTACTGCAGGGACCGACACCTGCCATGTTCTCAGCATAAATACGGAATTCATATACAAGACCCTCTTCAACACTTGTTACTTTAAACTGATTCTCTGTCACTGGGCTCCTGTTTAACTTGGTCCACAGAATACTGTTTTGATCCTTACTTTCAATGTGGTATCCAGTGATACAACTGCCACCATTAGTATCTGGTTTGAACCAAGCAATGACCACTGCGGACTTTGAGGCCTGTACAACTCGAACATGGGTTGGTGGACCAGGAGGATTGAAAGGGTATTTAGCAACAACAGGTTCAGTTTCAACATACTGACTTGTACCATAGCGATTCTCAGCTGCAACACAAAACTGATATTCAGTACCCTGTGTCAAACGACAAATTTTGATATTTGTTCTTGCCACAGTTGCTGACACAGTTTGCCACACTGTACTCCCCGTATCTCTCTTTTTAACAACATAATTAGTTATTTGAGATCCTCCATTATAGGATGGTGCCCCCCAAGACAGAGATACAAAGTCAGCACTGACTTCATCCAGAATAAGTTCACTTGGGGGTCCAGGTCTCTCAAAAACATTTACAATAATTTCAGTTGACGTATTTCCTGCAGAGTTTGTGAGAATCACCTCATAGAGGCCCACGTCCATCTTGGTTGCATCTTTGACAGTGAGCTGAGATGATGTGTTTGTTGTGTACACATTAACTCTGCTTGTCTCTTTTAGAATGTTACCATCTTTCTTCCAGACTGCTGTTGGTTCTGGGACAGCCCTGAAAGGAACATCAATCTTCAAATCATTTCCTGCCTTAACACTGAATGTATTTGAAAGCAAAGTAATGACAGGTCCGGTACTAGTATCCTTGATGGTGACAGGTGTCAAAAGGGACTTTGGTTCACTCATTCCTTTTTCATTCTTTGCACTAACTCTAAAGAAGTATTTGTTTTCTTTGGTCAGCCCAGTAATGGTCACTTCCTGTGCTCTACTCTCTGAACATACTGTCCAAGTGTCATCTCCCTCAGTTTGCATTTCCACAATATAACATGTGATTTTGCTTCCACCATCAAGGTCAGGTTTTTCCCAAAAGATTCTCACACTTTGGCAAGTGACATCACTAACTGTGATCTTGCCAGGAGTAGATGGCACCTCAGACACTTTGACAGCCTCGGTTGTTTCAACTGCCTGTCCAGCTCCGAACTCATTCACAGCCAGGACACGGAAACAATAAAAGGATCCTTCCTGAAGATTTTCAATCTTGTACGAGTTCCTTACACATGTGCTACAGACACTTGTAAATGCCTTCCTTGCCTCCTCCCTTTTCTCCACGATGTAGTGCAATATCTTTGCTCCACCATCAATAAGAGGTGGCTCCCAGGATAAAACCACAGAGTCACGTTTTATATCCTTCACCTCCAGATTTGTTGGTGCGCTGGGAGAATCCAACACTCGGACATTAATGAACGCTGATTTGGAGCCACTGAAGTTTGCAGCAGTCAAAACATACTTTCCTGAGTCATTTCTATTGACATTTTCAATCAACAGTTCTGTGTACGAACTTGTTACCTCAATTTGAGCACGCTTACTGATTGTTCCTTCTTCCTTTGTCCATTTAATTTCAGGTTCTGGCTTTCCCCTTATGTTGACAAGGAGCCGCAATGTGGAACATGCTCGAACATTTACAATCTTCCTCAAAGTGGTGTCCAGCTCAATTTCCGGGGCCTCTAATTTTTCAACTGTTTTTACTGAATCGGGCAGATCAATATGCTCTCCAAGTCCAGTTGTATTGATGGCACGTATACGGAATTGATACTCAGCATTTTCTCTCAGTCTTGTAACAACATAATTTGTGTCCTTTACACCTGTGGTTGGCGTGCATGTAATCCACTCATCTTCTGCTGCTTCTTTCATCTCGACTGAATATCCACTGATGCCTGCTCCACCATCATAAATAGGCTTTGACCATGCAAGAGACACAGTGCTGCCAGAATGATCAGTCACCTTAGGATTGGTAGGAGGACCAGGGGGGTATGTAGCTTCACAGACCTTTATGTACTCACTCGGCTCACTGGGTGTTCCCGCACCTGCAGCATTTTCCGCCATCACTCTAAACTGGTAATAATGGCCTTCTGTGAGTCCTGTGCAGCGGAAACGTAAATCATTTAGTCTTCTTTTGTTGCAGCGAGTCCACCTGACACCCTCTTTATCACGCTTTTCCAGGATGTAGCCATCTATCTCAGAACCTCCATTACTCTCAGGTCTTTCCCATGTCAGGGCTATTGAGTCACCAGTCACTGCACTAACTATAGGAATGGAAGGAGCACTTGGTGTCGTAAATGGATTTTGAGCAACTACGGGGTCTGATTCCAAGAATTCACCAACACCAAACTTATTCACGGCAGCAATTCTGAACATATATTCTTTTCCAGACACTAGTTTTGTTACTTTGTATGTGAGAGCTTCAACATGATCATCAATTTCACTCCACGACACCCGGCTCGTCTCTCTTTTTTGAATGATATAGTGGGAAACACAGGCACCACCATCATTTAAAGGAAGATTCCAGTGAAGATTGCACTTATCAGCACTAACGACCTTCACCCTTAGTGGGCCATCCGGAGGTCCGGGTCGATCCAAGACTTTAACATTTATAGGCACAGACGTACTTCCCCCCATGTTAATCAGGGTCAAAACAAACTGGCCTCCATCCATTCTTGTGCACTCCCTCACAGTCAATGTTGTGTGTGTGAGGGTGCTTTTGACTTCTGTTCTAGGTGTAGCTTTGTCAATTTCTTTTCCGTCTTTAAGCCACAACACTTGAGGAAGGGGTTTTCCAAAGTAATCTGCATCAAGAACAAACGTCTCCCCTGCCTGAACTACAGTTGTGCTCTTAAATTTGGAATCAACCACTGCTGTAGGCTCTTCAATTACGTCTTGGGCAGTAAAAGTTACACTTTCTGAAGGTGTGCTCCAAACACCAGCGCAATTCTTAGCAGTTACTCTGAACTCATAACTTTGGCCCCCAGTGAGACCTGTGACTGTAAATTGTTCCTCAATAATATTCGTGAAGTTTGCCTTCATCCATCTGCCATCTGGAAGGTCCTTCTTTTCAACAACATATCCTGTAATGGCGCTTCCACCATCATACTGGGGTTTGTTCCACCTTAATGTGATGTTCTCTCTTGTAATGACAACAGCTTCGGGCTTACCAGGTGGATGACAGGCGTCTCTTGCTACGTGACCCTCTGATATCTTGCTTGATGGACTCAGTCCTGCAAGGTTCTCAGCGAAGACCCTGAATTCATACATGATTCCTTCTTCCAGTCCCATGGTTTTAAAGCGGGTATCCGGTAATACAAATTTGTTTGATTTTGTCCATAAAATGCTATTTTTCTCCTTCTGTTCGAGGTGATAGCCAATGATCGGACTGCCCCCATCTTTGGCTGGTGGCTCCCATTCAACAATCATGCTGTATTTGGTGACTGTAGACACAATAGGGGTGCCAGGAGCAGCAGGTGTGCTGAATGGATACTGTGCCGTAACAATAGGAGATGTGATTGCAGTACTTTTTCCGTATCTGTTTTCTGCAAACACTCTGAACTGGTATTCACTGCCTGTCTTCAGCTTGGTGACTTTAATTGTGGTTCTAACTGTTGTTGCGGAGACAGTCTGCCAATTAGTACTTGAGGTTTCCCGTTTCTCCACTACATAGTTATCCAGCTGACAACCTCCCAAATATTCCGGTGGCTCCCAGGAAATGGTCACACTGTCAGAGCTGACATCAGCAATCCTTATTGGTCCTGTAGGTGGGTCGGGCTTTTCAAGAACAACAACAATTATTTCTCCTGAAACCTTCCCTGCACTGTTGCTCACTGTGATGGAATATTGCCCAGCATGCTCTCTTGCAGCATGTCTTATGTGCAGCACTGTTGACGAGGGTGTGGCAGATACTTCAAGTCTTGATGTCTCTTTAACAGCATTACCGTCTTTTTTCCATTCACATTTCAATGGCCCCGGCCCAAACACTGGGATTTCAACTTTTAACTCTGCGCCATTCTTGACAGTGAACGTGTTGAAGGTAATCTGGAGAGATGGCTTGACTGCATTTTCCTTATTAGCAGAAGCCCCAGGTTGAGACTGAGCACCAGCTTCTTCTCCGGAAATAGGTACTTCTAATGTAGAAGAGAAATAATAAATTAAAAACTGCAATAAAGAATAAAGGCCTCTCAATTTCATGCACTGGTAAAGACTACCGTAAACTGTGAAATTTAGCCAAGTTTTTTCAGTCCTTCAATTTCTGTCATACGTCTCCCACGATCACCATCCACTACTTCACGCTCAATTGTGAGAAGATCAATATCAAACACAATCAATCATGCAATCCTGCCAGTTTACCAATGAAAATCAAAAATGAGTTTTTTGTTTGTTGAGCATGGTTCTCATCATGTCTTACAGACAAGCTATGAGCATACACACATCTCCTATAACCTGCTTTTTCTTCCTCCTCCACAGTGGATCAAAATGGTATTCTTCTTTATTTCATAACACCTGTCGATAAAGTTTTCTTTATTTAATAAAAAAACCCTTCCTCCTCCTCATCTTTACTTGGGTTATATTACATTATAATACATTTGACCGCCACTTGTATCTAAAGCAGTTCTAGCTGCAGGAGTCAGACTTGTCGTGTGCAGTCGTACAGTCTGATCAATCCAATCCAATTGTGTTGTGTGTTTACAGCACACAACAGAGATCTACCTAATTTTTGGAATATATATTTTTATGTCATTGAAAATGGTATGCCAGTCATTGACATCAGTCTTTTGACATTTGCATTATAAAATTTCACAAATTCTTCATAACATCATAAAACCAGTTAATTAACGGAAATGTATCACAACGAATACAAATATTTTAACATTATGACACATTGTATATGTACTAAATCAACTGTCAAACATATTTCTGTGTAAAGTATTAATTTTAACATTGAAGTGTTGATAATGATTCTAGTCTAAACTGTGCATGTCATACCTTGGACAACTGATGGTGACTGGTGGGTCCCAGCTGTGCCCGTGTCTAGTGACCTATTTATAGGGGAGGCTTTGTCCCCTGTGTTGTTTCTCATCTATAAAAAAGACAGGTGTTAAAAAAAAGAAAATGCTTATTATATATAAATATGTATTTAATATGTCTGAAAACTTACTTTGTAAGTTCTACATTGGTGTCTGTATTTTTCTATTTTAATAGAGTTTTTTTTTTATTTAAATCAAAATAGTTGTGTGAGTCACAGGCTTGTTTGAGTGCACTGACTATGATGTCCTCGTAACACAAACTCCCGATGGTGTTTAAAAATAACACCACACATGGGGGTTCAGAGTTACAACTATTTAAAGTCTATTAATACTTTTAATTGCTTAGAGCTCTAAAATGTGTTATAAAACATATAAAAAGATAAGTTCCTAGGAAGCCAAGTTCCCTATTCATTACTGTACAATTGTATGGTTTTAGTGAGAATTACATTTTAAAATAAAACAGTTCTACTTACTTCTTTGGTGTTTCCTTCCATCACTTCTTTTGTGATAGTGAATAAAATGTTGATAAAAGTCCAAACAGTTGCGACTCCACACTGATGGGAATACGCAGCCTTGTCAGTGGCTTTATCTGTAATGCAGAGCAGTGGTTAAAATAGCCCTGATGCCTGATTGGCTGACTGCTCATGCCTTTAAAATTAGTCAACAGCAGTCACCCAGGAAATTTCTAGGCTCTAAAGCCTACACACATGATTCCAAAATTTGGAAGATGATTTTAAACTGTGAAACATTCATTTACATTTATTTGTTGTGTATATTTAGTTTTCTTTGTGTATTCAAATTGCATTATTAAATGTCACTTTCCAAAAAAAAAAGCTGACATAATTTGTTGTGGACCTCTCACATTATTGATACTCAAAGAAAAATAATATTTTGGTTTAGAAAATGAAATATTGGTTTAGAGTTTGAAAATATGGACGTAATGAGGTCCACTCTTAAAAAGTTTTTTTAGGGTAAACCCATTGGCTTCAGAAAACAACTACATACTACATGTTTCAAAAAATACTACTTTTAATGGTAAACACATTTGTTATAAATTTCTTGACGACAAACTGCGTTTAAGTAAATAGATATCACTGAACTGCTCGACAAGTGTTTTCCTCTTTCGTGTGTTACACAACACCGCCGTTATACAAAAAGATGGCGTCGTAATATTTATTGATAGTGACAGACTTCTCCAGGAGATGGCAGGATTGTGCTCTTCAATGAAAGAGAGCAGCCTTATATCTATGTCAGAGAAGAAGTGAAGAAACCGGTATCTGAGTCGTGGACGTTAACAAACGTGTATGACATTTAATATAGTTTTATCGTACATCCAGAATTATTGTATCCCTCGGTTGCGTCTCGGCTGTCAAAAAAGGTGAGTAAAAAGCCAAATGAATTCGGGGCTTCTTGTTCATCTAGCAAGAACGTTGCTGTCTTTACGTTGTTCTGTAAAATGTTATTTGTTGTTCATTGAATCAGAATCTTCTGAGTCATTTATCCACCTACACCGAACCACATGAATTTAGGTTTCTATCGTCGCTGTGGAAGATTCAAACTAAACTGAGTTGAACTGAAATAATAACCACAATCGAAACATTGGATCGTATCTCATATTTTTTTATATTTGTAAATATAGCAACAACATAGAAAACATGCTTACAAAAATATGTTCAGCTACTTCCGGAAGCGATTTAAAACTTGGCTTTTTAATAAATACACTGAAAAATCATGATGACACAACAGTCGTTAGTCTTTTCATGTTCTGTAAAGATGTACAAAAAAAAGTTAGTTAGTTCTTAACTAATGTGTGTATATATATATATATATATATATATATACACACACACACACACACATATATACATACAAACAAATTAATACAAATACCCTGAGATTTAATCTGTCTGATACTGATAAATACTGACATTTTTAATAAAAAAAACATGTTTGGTGCTCATAGCTGGAACTCTTATTTAGGGGCTGCTGTCTCGTGGAAACTGCTGTTCCTGACCTTATCAAATTTATTTTGTGAAATGGAATTTTTGTCTATTTTGGAAAAGTCAGTACCATAATCAGTTGAACCTACTTATGTGTCAGCAGTACCCTAGGTTAGCCGATTGGTGTGCTAAAAAAAATACCTTAAAAACAAGAGCTCAGGTATGACTACTGTCTAATTTTATCTTGGTCGTCTTTGCTGTCTCAACAGACCCAACCATGTCCCTCCAGTTTGTGTACACCAACCAGGAATTTGTTACGGATGTCTGTCGGAGCAGTGAACCCAGTTCCAGGACTTTGCCATTACCAACCAAGTTTGACACACTACTCCAAAGCGGCTGGACCAAGAGGATGGAAGCAGGACTTTTTCGCTATAGTCTGGGGGCTTTACAAACCCACATCGTGCCTGGTTCACATAACTTTGTGGCACAATTAAATATTCAACGAGGAAGTGAGAAAAGAAAGCCACAGGAAATACTGAGCATTAGGCAGGAATTCAATCCCGGTCGTGTTTTGGCGTCAAAGAAGACTCTGCCTTTAACGTTGCTCTCTGTGAACTGGCTGGACATTTGCCATTTAAAAGCAAAAGGGACTTTGAGAGCTACGCTGAGAAAGATGTTGTTGACATCATTCAAAGTTATCTTTTGTCAAACAATGACATGGAAGCTTTAGAACGGCAGCTGATTTCACTTCTGAGGGACAGTTGATAGAATAGAAAACTCCTGAGTAATTATGGACCTCACACAAAAACCTACTTCAGTTGTTTTTAATTTTTTTAAAGTTTAAATACAGCAAAATGCTTCAATAAATGTTATTTATTTACAGTTTTTGTTTGACGACAGCGTAAAAAAATGTAATTTACATGTTCACTGGAAATATACAGTATAGTTAAAGAAAATACCTATAATTGTATTAATGATATAATAGCTTTAGCATACATGTACATACGATACAATATACTGTACAACGAATTAATTTTCATTAACACTACCATATTTTGTGGACAAGTCACACATTTCCACAGGGTTTCTGATTTACGGTATTCTTGGGTATGAAGTACATAATTTCACGTGCTGTTCTTTCTCACAGCCGCTAGAGGGGGGTCTTGCTGCTTTGTACTGCAAACCCAAGTGTGTTTCTTTTCTTCGTTATGCAATTTGCCTGGTGAGACTAATTCTCAGGAGTGAGTTATAGTCCAGAAAATACGGGTTATGGTTAAAATTTGATTAATAACGATTAATTAATACAATTATAAAGTGTAAGTGAACATCTTCAGTAGATTTCTGGTGGTAATCACAAGTATCATGCAGGTTTTGGGTCATACTACAACTATTTGATCAAAGTTCCATAACAAATATTGTATAGAAACAGTTTATAACTAGTGTATATAACTATATATATACACGTACAGTATATACAGTTCCTTTACTAATAGGGTAAAATGTGATGACTCGTCTTTGAATGAATAAAATTCCATCAAAGGTCAAATGTTTTGCCCAGAATTTTTCAGCAGCTGGACAACACCCCCAAACATATGATTAGGAACTACTGTATATCAGTTGTAAGGCAAAACAAGAAGTCTGATCAATAAGACCAGGGTTTGGATTAGTTGAACACAATGCTGATACAGGAATTGAAGAAAGACAAGAGAAACAAGATAGAAGATAAAAAGATCAATCTCACAGATATGTTGATGAAGATTCTCAGTCATGCAGGTCATTGTCAGGGTTAAAACCTTCTGTTAAGTAACTGGACTTTAAGTTATTTTGAGAAAAATTCTTTAGTTCTAACTGTTAGTGAAGAGTAACAGAAGCTATATCCTGTTAGTGAAAAGAAGGGGGTCTTTAAGGTCTCTCCTGTTGGCGGCCCTGGGTTCACCTGTGTGTGTTATCAACTGGTCTCACTCATCAAGACAGCTCATTGGTCAAACTACATTTTGATGATGATTTTGGCAACAAAGGCTTATTTTACCCCTCGCTAACAATCTGTCCTCTCTGGCAAAACTGTGAACATGGTGGTCCTTGGAGTGGTGTTGCGGCTTTAGGTGTAGGTGGAAGGCTGTCCTGTGTGGGGCCATGCTGCTATGTAGCGGTTGTTGTGAAGACCTCTACCCTATGTAGAAGTCTGCACAGACCACTACATTGAATTGCATAGATCACTTTGTCAGTAAGATAAGTAGGAAGAGAGACAGACAGAATTCTCTAATGGGAACTAAGATGTCCTGAACAACACACCTGTCAACTTTCTTCCTACTTGCACGTGTTTATGACAGCAGCTCACGGTCACATGTCGGTAGGTTTCCACTGGGTTTGTTTGCTCTTTGCAGGTGAGGATGTTGCTACAGGTGAAAGTTCTCACCTGTTGTCACACCTGAGGGCTTGTTGGACCAGACACCAGGTTCTGTGCTGCCTCTACCAGCATGACTATGATTATGCTCAGTAGCTACAAATATGATTCAAGTTGTTTCTGTTTAGTAAACACAATGATAGAATGTTATCCTCCAGTAAGGGTAAATCACTATCCTTGTCATGTGAAAGGGGACTGGAGAAGATTTAAGAGGTTCACATACATAAATGAAAACAAGGGTTGAAGCCAAAAAAGTCATACAATTGAAATGCATAATTGGGAGAATCATACTATATATTGATTACATATATAATATATCTTTCACCCTGAGGTTTCTTCCCCTTCTCCCCCCTCCTTAACATGGGTTTTTCCTGGGAGTTGTTTCTCAGCCACTGCACGGGTGTATAAGGGCAGGGGGCATTTAATCCTTGTAAGTCTGCTTTGTGCATGAAATGCTGAATAATAAATTGCTTTATGGATAAAAATAAATTGAAATTGCAATTATACATACATTAAATATAGGGTTGCACTTGCCAAACAAAACAAAAATTATAACGCACAATGTAAAAAAGTAAAGTTGGGATGGTGTACCCCAGAGGACAGCAGTCGCCCACTGCTGTCCTTTTAGTAGGGACACATGTGAGGTTCTTCGTTTATTTAGTTTATTTTATTATCTATATCAACTGTACTTTTATGTATTTTACATTTTTTTAACAAGACATATGAGTGTTGGAACAACAAGGACTGAAAAAACAAAACTAAAATATACACAGAGAATGTTGCAGATACATACACAATTTCTATGTTGTTTTACGTGAATGTCCGTAATTTTATTTTTATTAATTATTGCGTAAAGCAATGCAGACTTCAGTTTTTTCCTGAGCCACATGTGGCTTGGAAGACACAGGTTCTCAAACCCTTATTCTAAACTTTACCTAAACAATGGAACATGTGTCCTCTTGATGACGGAGAAGCAGTGTAATTACGACCTGCTGTTTGTTCTCCAGTAATAACCTTTACCAAGCCAGGAGGTCTGGCTCATGTTCACTATTTACATTTGTGTGTTTCTGTACCTACACTGAAGTTTATAGACAGACCTCTACATCAAGTATGTATGTTTTTTCTGCTGTGAATGTAAAAATACAAACTTAAGATTGAAATGATATTAAACAGATATGGAAAAAGTTTTTTTTTTTTTTTAAAGGTAATTGTATCTCTACTAGTAGCCATGCTAAGGTAACTTTTTATTGTTTACTGTTGCCTAATTGAGAATTTTTTTAAGAAAAAATCTGTCTTGACTGGGTGATTTGGGTGGCAGTCGTGGAGAATACTGATCCTGAGACCAGGCAACAAATAATAAGATAAAGATGAATGAATTAATGCCTAATAATATAATACTACTATTATACTATTACAAATAAAAACCTTTATTTATGTTTTTGTTTCTGAATTAAGTTTCTTTTTTTTATTATTAAATTAGTACATTTTATTTTTCTGTCATATTTCTTTGAGAATGTGGGCAATTTATATAAATATATACATACACACACACACATACACACACATATGTTTATATTTAATTAGGGACAGAGTGAGACGGAAATTCTTGACTTGCTGTGGCCAAAAGGAGAAGAAGAAGGTCTATTTAATTAAGGATGTCAGATATTAATGTTTGCTAATGAGGAGAAATAACCGATAACAATCGTACATCGGACGTTAACAGTCATTATTATTAACATGTACATTTAGTGACTCAACTTGTTACTATTTAAATGCATGTACGGCAATAATCCTTCCTCTGTAACTAAATAGGGGCAATGGTGGCTCGGTGGTTTGCTTACTTCACTTTGGTGATGGGTAAAACACTGGTCTTCCTTCCCAGCATGCTCTGTCAGGAAAAAAAAAAAGCTGACAGTATTTGTTGGCGTACTTGGTAGACCTCTGGTCTTTAGTCCCTGTCCTAAGGCCAATGGTGGTCCTTTAACACACTATCTGACTACACTGAAATTTTTTACCACGTGTAGTCCTAGTTGAGTGCACACTGATGGGTAATGATGTCTCGCTGAGTTTGTGATCTGTCCCTGCAGGGACACTAATTATTTACACTTAATGCTTCACAGGAGACACAAACAGACAGACTACCTCCATGTTCCAAACTGCCACTGGAAGCAGGTGAGTAAGCACTGCAGCCTGAAGGTTAAACAGGATGTGTATGAAAGTACACTTCCACGAGGTCTAAACTGGAAGGTGTACTTGTCACGTTTTGACACCTTGCTCCCGGTCACCGTCTGGTTTTATAGATTATTCTATGAAATATCCTTTTTTTTTTCATTTTGTTTTAATTGTTCATTTTTTTTTGTTTTAAGTAGAGAAAACATCACTGGAAAGCGTGTCGCTCTGGTAAGAAGGACTCCAGAATGTCATAGCTGGAAAGTGGTGGGAGTGACGGTGGGGGGAGTGTCTTGAAGACATCTTCAGCTCAAACCTGAACTGTTCTTTTCTCAAAATAGTTTTTTTTTTTCTTCTTCTTGTGTTTAGACAGAGAAACCTCAGGAACTGGCACATTCTTACCTGAACCTCTGATAAAGTGAGGAGAATAGAAGAGAAGCAGAAAGGATGGGCTGTGTACAGAGCTTCAGACGGCTGTGCGACCGCCAGAAGAACACCAATGTTCGCCTCAGTCTACCTGCAGTTTGTATTGTATGGCAGACGGCCATGATCATCTTATTTGGTGTTTTTATCCGATACAATGAGGAATCTCATCCACGCTGGGTTGAGACAAAACGGGAAAAGAATATATCAAGTGACATCGAGAATGACTTCTACTTCAGATATCCAAGTAAGTGTTCATTTATTCCTCCCTTTTGCCTTATTATTATTACCTCATCTCTCATTGACATTTGTCTTGATATTTAATATTGATTTTGTTTATTTATCCCAACTCACTAATTTGGCAGCAATTTGTTTGTAAATTTTTCTACCTGATTTGGCAAGTTAATCTCAGATTAGGCTGACGTACCATATTCCTCCTGCTGACAAAGGTCTGACATCAACAGGTGTCCATTTCCCCGGAGGATATTGTCCCTCAGGCTTCTTTTCCAGTTTAACCATAACTGACACAATGTCTTTTTACAAATATCCCGACTACACATAAACAAATATTTTAAACAGAGCAGCCTTTATTTACCTTGACACGGAGACAGACACATGTATGTATACTATGCATACATACTGTATGTACTCTGCGAAGACACGCATGTGTCCCATGGTGTCACCTGTCAGAACCACTATTTCCATAATGGTGTTGGATAACAATTAGTGAATATAAGGGTTGTTTCAATATTTAATTTTTGTTGATATATGATATTACTGTAATGTCCAACATATTACACTTTACGATTCCGATACCAACTGATACCGATACAGGCCTGGGAATAGTTGTTTTAGTTATCTCTACAAGCTGTATGTTGTCTGTTTCAATGGTCTGTATTAGTCGTCTTGTGTCATTCGCTTTTATCAATGGTCTGTGTCTCTTCTCTCTGTCAGTCGTCTGTGTCAGTCTTCTGCGTTAGTTGTCTGTGTTAGTTGTCTGTATTTGGTCAAAAAAGTGGTAGTGTAAGAACAGAATCACTGCCTATGATTGGCTGATGCTGTTTTTTTCTTATCATCATGGAGTGGACCGATAGCCCTGGTCCCTCCATACAACATCCCGGGATTATTAGGACAGATTAACTAAATGAGCTGCAATGCTGCCATCTAGTGACTTTCCCTTGAGCATACGTTCATGTATGTCCCAAAACTAGCATCTAATGGCAAAACCAAAACATTTTCACGGGGATTTCACTATTGAAGGGAAAAAAAAAGTGGTGCCCTAGAGTTAGTGGAAGTGCCCTAGTGGTTCCTAGTGGAACTTGGGTCCGCGAGGTCCCCGGTTCGAATCCACCAGCTGCCAGGTTGCCACTGAGGTACTCTGAGCATAGCACCGTCCCAACCCACATAACTTCCTGTGGGCTCACCACCCACAGGAAGGCTCACAATATGGTGCAATGTGATTTGGGTGGCGCCAGCTGCCCCGGCAACCCGGCAACGGACAAGCAGAAGAAGATGAATGAATGAAGGTATTACATAATTATGGTAATTGTGGAAAGGTTTCAAAGCACTTGCATAATTTAAAAGCACGTACAGCATGATGGAAAGATACGATGTTTCCGGTAATTTTAGAGTGTTAAATGGTATGTTGTTACCATCAGTCCCTCCGTCATACTGGTACCCGGACACAAGTGCTTCCCAGCTATAGCAAATTTCCCAAACGATTTGCAGATTTAAATACTGACCTTCATTTGCGTTGCAAGGTTTAAATTTTAAGAATCTTTGATGGAAATAAATATTTATTTCCTTTACGGATTATAACTGTAAGCCTCACAGAGCAGCTGAGCTGTGTTTATCCATCCAGCCATCCGTGACATCACCCTCTCACTCCCCCTGTTCTGTCTCACTGGTACGGGAGATCACACGCCCCTTGTAGTGCAAGTCTCAAGGTTGTTTCCCATACTGTTTTATCTTGACACACTCAAACTGGCCTGTGCAATAGGGGGCTATGACATGTATTTCTCGAAATTCACATTTAACCCCAAAGGACATTGAATGTTCTAGAAAATAAAAACCATCCCATAGTTCCATGAGTTTTGTGTATATCCACTGTCTTCCCAAAATGTTTGTGGAGATTTGGGTTTTTTATTCAGAAACACAAATATAGTTAAAACTGAGGTCATAGAGGTGGAAGGAAACATTCTGTGTTGCTAAAACATTTGTCAGTAATAACAATGAAACTAACAATGGCAATTAAAATTAGATTTATTAACACTCCAGAACTGAAGAAGCCTCTTGGATGAATGATGGAACGTCTTCAAGAAATCTGCTCTGTTCAGTTGCCCTCAAAGTAAATATTTTTGGGTTTGGGTCGGGTGGAGTAGATGGAGAGATGTAGTGATAGACAGATAGATGGATGGATGGATGGATGGATGGATAGATAGATAATAATAAATAATAGAATAGATACAGACATGAGTAAAGTTTGGTGTATAACCTGAACCTGAAGAAGTATGTTAACCTGAACAGTTGACAGTGGGTCTTAGTGGATCAGTGAGTAGTAGATAGATAGGTTAGTGTTCGTAGTATAAGTAGAATACTAGGTAATGATTAAATAATTAATGCTCTGTGTGGGGCTGTTGAGTTATTGCAATATGTTGAGTAAATGCAAGTGTATCCAAAAACATATGTACTGAATATACATATATACGTCCATATACATACACGTTCAATGTTTGTTTGTGTATTTCCTCCTCTGTCTGTGTGATGATGTCATAAATGACTTGTTGACTCAACTCCTACTTTATTGACAGAAATGTTGACGTTCAGAATATGTCAATGTCCTCTAGTGCAGTGATCAACCTGAGGCATGTGGACCAAATTGAGGCCATCTGAATTGTACGATCTGGTTAGGTAGATAGAACTTTGTTTAGACCTGGGGAGTATTCTTTGGGAAATGAAGGGGAAAAAGTACTTAGTCTTAACAGCAGTTGTTTCAACCACTGTTAACAGGCTGCCCCTGAGAAGCACCAAACATCTGGTTCCTTAGGGAATTGAACCAGACAGACCAGGTTTTTCACAATATTAAACAGGATAAATTGTACAGAAAGCAGGCTATTTTGTCCTTAGGAGGTCCATGTTAAACATAGCAAAACAAATAAGTACTCAAAGGTTGCTTTAAGTAAACAGCTATTTTAACTGGTTTGACCAAGAACATTTATTTGGGTTCAGCTTGACGGGAGTCTCTGCAGGTGTGAATGTATTCAAAGTTGTAATCTCAAAGCTCAAAGCTCAAAGCTCTCACTTCGCTGGTTCTATCAGCTGACCTCCTTAAGTTGCTCTGTGATCAGTCTCACTGGTGACACCTGGTGCCCTGGGCATAGTGGAATGTATAGTGGAATATGGAGAGGAATGGCAATTTTACATTATTTATACATTATTAAGTATTGACTAACTAGGGCAGTTGGTGGCCTAATGGTTAAGGAAGCAGACTTGGGTCCACAAAGTCGTCCACTGAGCATGGCACCGTCCCCACTCAAAGCTCCCCGTGCACTCAAAGTTACCCACTGTTCACTTTGGTGGTGGATTAAATACCCTTCCTAAGTGGGGCTGAATACCTCTGCACACCACACTTTACAGTTTTTTTTTCAAATAAAAAAAATAAAATAAAATCATGTACAATTTTCCCAAATTTCTCAGAATTTATTTTTGCATCTTGAAGTTTTCTTTTCGTGGAATTATAGTCATTGGTGTGGAACTACAATCAAAGAACAAATCCAGGTTGGCTTCTTTGCATATATATATATATATATATATATATATATATATATATACAGTGGTGATAAATATATCATCATTGTATGTATATATATACATACAATTAACACATATAATACATGTATGTACATATATGTATATACAAATATTATAGTATTTACATATTATTACATGAGACTAAGATGTAGGAGCAGAAAGGCCCACAGTCATGGTGAAGACGATAAAGACATGGCAATGGGAGATGTATCTGTGCCAATATATACAAACCAGGAAACAACAATTTCTAAACAAAGGCAAACAGAAACAAGAAAATCAATGTAATGTGTTGTTTTTTGTAAAAGCCCAGTCACATTTAAAATACACAATCATCAGGCATGTTATATATAAAGAGGATCCATGTTTTTGTGGGATCCTTTCATTCCCCTTGTTTTTCTTCTTTCCCCCTTATTCTCTGCAGGTTTTCAGGACGTCCATGTCATGATCTTTGTTGGATTTGGCTTTTTGATGACATTTCTGAAGAGATACAGTTTTGGTGCCGTCGGTTTTAACTTCCTTATAGCAGCCTTTGGCATTCAGTGGGCACTGCTCATGCAGGGGTGGTTCCATTCCCTGGACTATACTGAT
The DNA here is from genome assembly GCA_016785265.1 of Paraplagusia blochii. Classification (NCBI taxonomy): domain Eukaryota; kingdom Metazoa; phylum Chordata; class Actinopteri; order Pleuronectiformes; family Cynoglossidae; genus Paraplagusia; species Paraplagusia blochii. The sequence goes on along the minus strand of JAFBJS010055253.1, from coordinate 27,492 downwards.
GGAAAAATAAAAATTGGAGTTGAAAAGTAAGTTGAAATATTTTTGATTTCCCTCTCATTGCCAATTAAATGTTGTGTCAGTTATACAAAAACTTTTGATTAGTATATGGTGTAAAAATAGAGGTCTTGGGAATAATATCATTAACAGTCTTGTTACAGTATTTTCACTGTAATTACTACAACAAACTGAAAAAACATATGGATATAATGTAATTTTTATAAATACTGGTTTTGATGTTTGGAAAGAAATATACTCCAAATATAAGATGTTTTTATTATGCAGACCTAGTTCAGAAAAAATTGTTGCACCAGTAAATATTTTTATATACCGTAGTTCCACATTTCAGTCACCAAGGACTTTATTTGAACGTTGAGAAACTGCAACTGAGGGCAGTTTTTGGGAAAAGTAACGATTAGTTGAGTTATCAATAAAATGTTATATCTGAGAACACTTTTCTTAATGTTGTCAACTTCTGGAGATCAGAAACTTGGAGGACTTCTCTGGAAAAGTATATGAATACCAATACTTTTGTACTGTTCACCCTGTCAAAACTGACAGAACTGAAATATATTCACTGAAATATCAAATTCAACAGACCACAGTCCGATCCACACAGCTATCAACAAGCTAAACAATATATGATGACTGTATATATAATATATGATCTGCCTATTACACCTGTATTTTTCATGAATGCTAGACTGTGGTGTATTTATGAATTTGTTGTATTTGTGCAAAGTCAAAGTCACTCTCTTTTTCACCTTCCGGCTGGGTTTACCACTTACACTCAGATACTAATTAAATATTTAAAAAATATATATATGTATATATATGTATATATATATATACACTTCTCATGTGTTAGACTTGTGTGCCAGACTGTGCTACTCCTGTATCACTAAAAAGTTACGTGGTAGTTATTTTTACACAGATAACTGCTGGAGAGAACTGGTGCGACTTTTACTCCAGATGGACTTATGGCCCAGAAAATACAGAAATCAGTAGAACTCGAATTAAACCCAGCAATTAAACCAATACATTTTATGGTTGTGATCTGACACAAAAATTAACAAGCAATATATGATGCTTACTAGTAGGTTACGGGCAAAACTGGGATACTGAGGTTAAGATCATAGATTGTAACTAATTGTCAAATGGTGTCTCCTTTCTCAACCCCATCCAGTCTGATCAACGCTGACTTCTGTGTGGCTGGATGTTTAATTGCCTACGGTGCAGTGCTTGGTAAAGTCAGTCCAGTTCAGCTGCTGGTTCTGACCCTGTTTGGCATCACCTTGTTTGCAGTGGAGGAATATATCATCCTAGATCTTATTCATGTAAGTGGTGATGTTCATACATGATGCAAGATGTTTATATTTTAATATTTGAGTGTGTAGATAAATAAAGAATATATAGAGGATATTGAAATAGTTGGTAAAAACAGACCCTCAATTCTGGAATCACTGCTTTTTCTCTTGAAGGCCCGGGATGCTGGAGGTTCTATGGTTATCCACATGTTCGGAGCATATTATGGTCTCTCCATATCATGGATGCTGTATCGACCTAATCTGGATCAAAGTGGTCGTCTGCAGGGTTCTGTTTATCACTCTGACGTCTTTGCCATGATTGGTACGTCATAAGCAGAAACTATGATTTGGGACGGTTGTTATTTCAATAGTGCATGAAAGAAATTGAAAAAAGTAACAGAAAGACACAGAGCAATAGCTTGTCTGCTGTTGATCTACCCAGGTACTCTCTTCCTGTGGATGTTCTGGCCCAGTTTTAACTCTGCCATCACTGACCATGGTGATGGTCAGCACAGAGCAGCCATCAACACTTATCTGGCGTTGTCCTCAACGGTCCTTACTACTGTGGCAGTTTCTAGTCTCTTCCAAAAACATGGAAAACTGGATATGGTAATAACTGTTATTATTAGTTATTAGTTCAGTTCATGTCATCTTGCACCTGCTGGTTTTTGTTCCAACAATAAGGCATAGTTTGACCAATCAGCTGTCTGATGACTGTGACCAGTTGGTTAAACCAGTAGCTTAACCCTGGTGTGCTCCTAGAGTTTTTGCATTTTCCTCATTATATGAGTAAACATCTTATTACAAGTGATTCTCAACTGAGCCCTTGTTTTCCTTGCTTAGCTGTCTTTAATTTATTAAATTTCCATTTTCTTTTTCATAAAACTTTCAGGTCCACATCCAGAACTCTACCCTTGCTGGTGGAGTCGCTGTGGGAACGGCGGCAGAGTTTATGCTGATGCCCTACGGATCCCTGATCGTAGGATTCTGCTGTGGCATCATCTCCACCCTGGGATATATCTACCTCACGGTTTGACTCTCTTAACTTGAGTTGACATTGTTTCAGTCCAGAGACTATCTGGGGCTCACACTGTTCTAGTGAATCACATGGGCAAAAAAATTACACAGTGTACACTGGGCATTTGTTAAAGCTGTGTGTCTTTTCCATGTGTTCCTTACTGAGGTAGACTAACAGTGTCCTCAGTTGTGATGTGTTTTAAAAGACCAGAGCAAGGTTAGATTAGTTACATTTGTGACAATATGAAAATAAGTTTAAAGACACATCACAGCGCTAATGTCTCTTTCCACACGCAGAGTTGAAAGATCTTCTTCTTTTCCTTTTTGGCTTGTCCCTTTTCTCAGGGGTTGCCACAGCAAGTCAACAAATCCCATCTCACCCTGTCCTCTGTATCCTTAACTTTAACTCCAATTACCTCCATGTCCTCCCTCACTGCATCCATAAATCTCCTCCTCCACCTGGTAGCTCCATCTCTAGGAGCATTCTTCTCCCTATATAACCACTGTCCCTCCTCTGAACATGTCCAAACCATCTCAATCTGTCTTCTCTAGCTTTTTCTCCAAACCTTCCTGTCTGTGTTGTCCCTCTAATCACCTCATTCCTGATCCTGTCCTTGTCTCTCCTAAAGAGAATCTCAGCATCTTTAACTCCTCCACCTCCAGCTCTGCCTCTTGTCTTCTACCTATTCCTTTTTTTTTTTTTTTGGATATTAAACCCTTATGTACACCATACCTTCTGGACTATAAGTTGCACTTCTTTTTATCCTTTGGTTGGATTTTCAACCACATTTGTTACTTTCATCATGGGAGCCACGAACAGCCTCATGGGTCCAACTGACAGTCCAGAACATACGTATTTTACTACATACCAGGGTTATCATCGTTAACGAAAACTAACGAAAAAACGAAAACGATCGCTGAAAAAAACTCTTTGTTAAGTGAAACTAACTAAAACGATCATTAAATTAAAAAAACTATAACTAACTAAAACGAAAATGTGTTCTAACAAAACTAACTGAAACTAACTGAAATTAGAAATGAACTACCCTTCGTTTTCGTTTTTGTTCGAACCTCGCAGAAAACTAAAACGAAAACTAAAACTAATTAAAACTAAACTAAAAGGAAACATTTTGGACAAAACTAAAACTAAGACTAAATTAGTTGCTTTTACGAATAACTAAAACTAACTAAAACTAATGTGCTAAAAGGCAAAACTAACTAAAACGAAACTACACTGAAAAATCCAAAACTATTATAACTCTGCTACATACTAATTGAAACCCAACCTTAAAAAAAAGTTGATGTCAGTACCCAGTACAATAGGCTCACAGTTAAAGATACTCTAATTGGTTTAACTGTTTAAATTTGGTAGATATTGGACTTATTCATGACTCCACCTTTAGGACAAATCAACAAATCCATGACCAAAGAAGAGAAAATGTCCATTTATAATGAAAATGTGTCATATTTAATCATCATTCATACTATAGTATTCTTATAGTAGATCAGTAGATCAGTTAAATAGAAAACTATAATTTTGAGGTTCTGAGCCTCAGTTTAACCCTTGAATTTATCTTATTTTATCAGCCATTCATGGAGAAATACCTCAAGATACAGGACACGTGTGGAGTACATAACCTTCACGCCTTGCCAGGATTTATAGGAGGAATTGTGGGAGCCATCACCGCTGCTGCTGCATCAGAGTCGGTGTATGGTACTGAAGGGTAAGTGACCCTAAAAAACCGAAATACAAAACTCAAAGAATATGTGCAACTGTGTACACTAATTTTGGTGTTCCCCAGGGATTTGTCCTCAGCCCCAAGACTTTAGAAATCGCAATTGATTATTTAGTTGATTTATTTGCGTGGTAACCAGTGGTTTATGTCCTTCACTTATTGAAGGTTAATAAACACCTTTGACTTTGAGGGTGACTTCAAGGACATGAAACCCACACGTCAAGGTGGTCATCAAGCTGCAGGCATGTGTGTAGCCATCTGCTTCGGCGTGGGTGGAGGCATCATTGTAGGTATGGGACAGTCTTAACTGGTGCTTAAATGTTGACAGAAGATGTTTTTGTGATGTTTGTGTGATGCATTCATGCATATGGCTTTACTCTCAGGCTGTATTTTGAGGCTACCCATATGGGGAGATCCTGCAGATGACAACTGCTTTGACGACGAGCCCTACTGGGAGGTGAGCAACAAAGTTGTGAGGGTTATTAGTCCCGATGAGCAGAAGATGTTGGCTTTAAGGAGATGATTAATGCTGACTGAGATGTTAGAGTTGAGCTGGGATATTTGTATCAGTAGAGTGTTTTTGTTAGCTAAAATGATCAACCTTTCTTTACCCGTAAACAGCCCTGCTTCTCACAGGTTATTCCATAAACATACTGTATTCTGCTGGTCTGTTTTCTTACTATATGTAGGAGTACTCTGAGTATATTCAGTACTTTCTCTGGACAACAGTCACAAGTAGTATGTGGTATTATTCAGAGCAGGGCCACAAAACAAGTGTCTTGACAAGGACCTACCAAGATCGAGCTTGAACCTAGAACTTATTGGACATGAATGAATTTCTTCTTCCATTTTTGGCTTGTCCCTTTTTCAGGGGTTACCACAGCGTATTATCATCTTCCACCTCCCCCTGTCCTCTGTAGGATTACTACTTCCATGTCCTCCCTCACTGCATCCATCAATCTCCTCTTCGTCTCCTACTTGGTAGCTCCATATAGGATCATTCTTCTACCAATGCATCCACTGTCCCTCCTCTGAACATGTCCAAACCATTTCTATCTGGCTTCTCTAGCTTTTTCTCAAAACCTTCCTGTCTGTGTTGTCCCCCAGATTACCTCCTGATCCCGTCCATCCTTGTCTCTCCTAAAGAGAATCTCAGCATCTTTAACTCCTCCACCTCCAGCTCCGCCTCCTGTCTTCTGCCTATTGCCTGTGTCTATATATCATGACTGGTCTCAGAACTGTCCTCTAAACCGTTCCCTTCACTTCAGCTGACTCTCTTTTATCACAGATCACTCCTGACACTTTTCTCCAGTTGTCAATCCTGTCTCTACTCTATTCCTTACCTCTCTTCCACAGTGTCCACTGCTCTGAAAAATGTATCCCCAGTATCTAAACTCCTCCTTCACCACCTCCGCTCCTTGTAACCTCACCATGTTGTCCCTCTAATCACCTCATTCCTGATCCTGTCCATCCTTGTCTCTCTCAAAGAGAATCTCAGTTTCTTCAACTCCTGTCTCCTGACTATTGGTAGTGTCTCTAATTTACACATCATTGGAACATAAAATAAATACAATAAGACAGAAGTCCCATTGCCCATTTTGTAGCTTCAGTTACTGCAGCCTTCTGATGTGAATGTGATCTCCCTGATTGTTCACAGGTTCCTGAAGACGAGGAAAGCATCCCACCGACCCTCCAGTACAACAACCACATGAGGAACAAGGACGTGTAAGTGTTGAACTCGCCGTCAGACTCCTGCTGTGAAGCTTGAATGATAAAAAAAAACTCCAGGCACAAAGTGGCAGCAGTTCATACAGGGATTTGTACAATACACACCTTGTCAGGTTCTCAATCCTTCCTTTATCAGTAGTAAAAGAACTAGACTTTGTCCAGAAGGGTTTCAGGTTCGAATCCACCAGTTGCCAGGTTATCATTGAGATTTTCTGAATATCGCACTGTCCCCACTGTCCACCTTGGTGACGAGTTAAATACAGAAGTCTTTCAGTTCCTTTCTTACTTTTGCGGGTTAGCGGGAAATGCTATTGCATCAGTCGTCCTCTTGATGGCAGCACATCACGCTTATCGTGTTGCACGTGGCCTTTCAAAACCTCTGACCCTAGAGCAGTTTTGTTTGATAATTTTAATGCAGAGTGACTAGAGTACTGTTACTGTTACTCAGAGAGTAGGAAGAAATTCAGGGAGTAATGTGTTAAACTCTGAGTGAATATCCCCTGCGCAGATGTTTTAATCTAAACTATGTCTGTTTGTGTGTAGATTTTCAGAGTGACTTCTATCATGAGTGATTGCAACCAAAAATAGTTACTATCAGGGCAAGTGGACATAGTATTTTTTTGCAGAGGTTTCACCACTAATCCAAGAGGCTTCATTAATTCTTCATTTCTTAATGTAATAATGTTATATGTTCATGTCATCAGTGCCAGTGAAACTGCATCTCTGTTTTATCTCTTTTTTGTGCTTTTTTTTTTCTTCTTCCCAGAACGGAGTCAAATTTCACAGTGGAGCAGAACTGATGTTAAGTCCAGATCCTAGTGGATCAGAACAAACAAACAAACAAACAAACAAACTGTGTTCCTGTTATTTCGTCTACGTGGACAAAAGCTCTAATCATCTTTCAGTAACATTCATACCTTCCAGAATAAATCAATGAATCAAGCAAATGTTGTAATTTGAAATATTTACCTGCTGTTATTGTTGTTGTATTGTTGAATTTATTGCTGTGAAGACAGTGGTTGATGAGCGTCAACCACTGTTTTTGTCATTGTGGTTGACTTTTATTTAACATTTTTATCTAAGCAATAAATAATAAAAAAAAACAAACAAATTATTTATAAATGTTGCCAGAATGTGTTGTAAGTAATGGCTAATGTAAGTGTTTCAAGGTGGTCTCAGTTGGTTTTTGTGGAAATGTGAATTGTTTCAAGTTCAATACATTGTGAAGGTGGATGTAAAGGTGGATATTTATATTCTTCCAACCAACCATTGCTGCAGTAATCTTAAATTCTCATTGATTTTTGTGCAGCCTGTAAATGTTTTCTCATCCTGTTTGTAAAGTTGTTGTAGGATTTTGCTGAGTGGAATATTGATGTGAAAAAAAAAACAGATTAAAACCTTTAACTTTTCTCTCCAGTGTCTTCTCTGTCATGGGTTCAAGCTGTGGTGAAAGATCACACCCTTATTGCCTGTTTGAGGACACTCTGGTGACCGAGGAGACTGTGGTGAGCAATAACAAATACAGGTCTTTATGAGGTCATGAAGTACATGACTTCAGGTCAGCATATACTCTTAGTATTTAATCCATTAATACAGTATGTCATATGTGCGTACTGTTTACATCCATCAGTCTACCTTTGTAGAGGGAGAAAAAGGTAAAGTTTTATAATGCTCTGAAAAGAACCATCTCCAGTCGGCAACACCCTCATAACTCTGTTATTAAAATATATATTATTATATATTATGTAAGGGGGCAAGCACCATCTTTGTGTCAGTGCCTCTATTCCACTCCAAATTTAATTGGTTGTTTTCCTTCTAAAACTGCAGGAAAAACCAAATGTCTTCTTCTACCTGACACATAGGCACAGGCTGCTTGATGCTGCGGTCTTGCGTAGGCATAGAGTGTGGCTGAAGAGTGGATTACAACTGATTTGTTCCAACTGTCAAAGTTTTTCTTTGTCTAAAAAATATTTCTTTTAGCTTGTCCCTTCACAGTGGTTGCTAAAAGTGAATCAACATTTTCCATCAAACTCTGCATCCTTTACTCTTCTTTGACTATAACTACCTCTGTGTCCTCCCTCACTGCATCAATCATCTTTGTCTCCTACCGGATAGCTCCATCTCTAGGATCATTCTTCTACCAATGTCCAAACCATCTCAATCTGTCTTCTCTAGCTTTTTCTCCAAACCTTCCTGTCTGTGTTGTCCCTCTAATCACCTCATTCCTGATCTTGTCCATCCTTGTCTGTCCTTGTCTCTCCTCAGCATCTTTGACCCTGCCACCTCCACCTCTGCCTCCTGACAGTGCCATATTTTGTCTTAAATTATGTCTTTCAATAAAAGATGAGTTTAGGGTTAAAATCTGGCCAAGGAGGAGGCTGGAACTCTACCAACAACATCTTCCATCCATCCATCTATGACCAGGCCTGGGCAATAATTTTGACCCGCGGGCCACAGCTGGTACTAAAATATGAGTCAAGGGCCAAGTCAGGATCAGAAATATTGAGTATTTCCATGAACAAAGATAAATAACGAGTAAAGTATTAAATAAAGGCAACATGCTCTTAAGCCTCTTTAGCCCATCTATAGGCAAAATGGTGGTTTTGCAGGGAAAAGGCATTTATATATATTTACAATATTTGTATCTGAAGAATAAATAAATAAATATAAATCCCAGTCACATCTACTAATTCTTTTGGCTTGTTGCTGCAGCAGCATTAGCAGCATTAGCAGCATTAGCAGCATTAGCAGCAGCAGCTCGTGGTGGGAGTACGAATGATTCCCACACATGAGTAGCAATGAGGAATCCAGTCTCCTCACTAACAAAGGCAGGCTTAGCACTGTTTTCTTTTGTCATCAGTAACCTGTATGAGTTAAGAAGGTAATGGTGCCACAAGTGCTCCAATTAAACGAGATGCTGCCCCGCTGGGAAGAAAGAGCCGGGATCCCCCCCTTTCTTTACCCCCTGTGCCCGGTGCAGACACGCACACATACACAAACTGGACCTCTTATCATCTACTGTTCCTGCTCCAGTGATACTCATGTTTATTCATCAGCCACTTAAAGGGCGAATGCAGAGAACTGTTAAGACAAAAATATAAAAAAATACCGGTACGAGCAGGACAGTAGCAGGATATATGGCGTTGTGTCAGTTCTTGTGCGAAGCCAACTAACTGTATTTTCTGTCTCCGGCTAGAGAAAAACAGAAAGTATCGGTAAAAAAGGCGGTTGTGGAGGGAAACCCAGAGGCCACGGTGAAAGTAGGATAAAAAGAAACGTAAAGAGGCAGAGATGTATCAAAAGAGGGAGGAGGCGACACGGAGCGAGGCCTCACTTTCACTGCCCACGGACTGACTGCCTGCCACAGGGGCTCAATCATGATCTCTGAGTGACAGGTCCAAGGAAGCAGAGGGTGGGAAAGAGGGTGCAGGAAGAGAGTTCTTAGAATGGGAGCTGTACAAAACACAGTCCCACACAGAGGGACCACAGAGGCTCTCATTAATGATAAAGAAAACGCCTGGAAAAGCATGTTTTCGCTGCGTGCCAGCTATGTTGTTTGTTGCTTCAGTTTAATTTGCAATCTTCTCTATATGACAAAGTAAAAAACGTAAAGATGACAATTCAGCGTGGGAGGTCGCGTAACGTCACAGCATCCCGTGTTGGCTTATAGGATTTTTTTTGTTTATTTGGCTTGACCACTATATGAGAAAACAATGTATTATACCCAATGGTAGAAGTGTAACCGCTGAGGTTTGTGTGAGACTCACTCAGTAGTAAAATACAACACTCACAGTTTATAGTTACAAGGTGCAGTCATTAGAGACGCATTGAGGACTCTGTGTTTACTGGCGTATAAAAGGAGTTGTAAACAGCCCTACTAAAGGCATCCACACTCATCAAACTGTTTATGATATATTTACGCACCTACATTGTCTGCCCACGGTCAAAGCAGCTTCACTACGCCCTTAAAGCACAGGGCCACCAAACAGTCCACAACAGTGTCCTATTAGGATGAAGTCACAGCCATCACATTGACAACACAGCTGTGGAAGCTATTTATTTTGTACAGCAAAACAAAATACTTTGACATACCATATCAAACCATGAGAATTAATGATATCGCTAATCAAGAAGCCTAAATTAATAAAGCCAACTTGCAATACAGTTCCAGAATATCCAAATAAATAGATACGTAATTCGTCCAAATAAAGTTTAACATAAAGGCTTTTGTAAACTTTCTACAAAATCAACTTATTCAAACAGTTTATGGGTTAGTTTTGCTCTGATTTTCATAGTTTGATAGTTCTTAGGATTGTAGAAGAACAATTTGGATAGCTTTCACCAAACCAGCCACTAGGGGCACAAGCCAAAGTTTTTTAGTGACGGTCCCAAGCCTGGACAAATGGTGAGGGTTGCGTCAGGAAGGGTATTTAGCATAAAACCAAATGTGGGAGACAACTAAATGAAATTGTTGAGCTGCCCCTAAAAAAAAAGGGACAAGTCAAAAGGTAAGCTGTTTATATGGCTGATTCTACCGTTTTTTTTGTGAAGCAAAAAGTAGCCCCGAAATATAATGTATAAAAGCTCTTACGCACTGCTAATAGACAAATTTGGAAGTTAATACAGTACAATATCAGGTAGAAATAATTGTATCCATAACAAAACTAATACTTTATTGAAATAATAGCTGGAGCGTTTGGACCAGCAGAGGTTTATGGTATTTTTTCCGGCAGTAAATTCAACCAAAGCTGTAAAATATGTTTTTTACAAAAATATTATAACTGTAAAGTTAATGTGAGGCAGTGGCAGTGGTGGCATAGTGGTTAAGGAACTGGACTTGGGTTAGATTGGTTCCAGGTTCTAATCCACCTGCTGACAGGTTAGTACTGAGCATAGCACCAACCCCATTGCTTCACTTTGGTGATGGGTAAATTTTGTGGAGTGTATCACATTGACACAAAGAGTTGGTTTTTCTCCCTTCTTGGTAAATTACATCACCACGCTGATGAAGATTCATAGTCATTCAGGTCATGGTCAAGGTCAGACCTGGGCAAACTAAGGCCCGGGGGCCGGATGCGGCTCTTTTGGCGATTCTATCCGGCCCGCCCAACTTATCCTAATTTAACTTTTAATTTATGTTATCGTTATCCTTCTACCTTTCCCCTGCTAAGCCAGCTTTTCTTCCTATAGGTTGTCTAGAAGAGGCTAAAAGCAATGCCTTTGTTCAATACTTAACTCATCCTTTATCCTAGTTCACGCAATGCTCAATCTTTCTGATCCTGGCCTGGCCCGTGACCCACAAGAAAAAATAATTGCCCAAACCTGGTCAAGGTTAAAGAGTTTTCTTAGGTAGGTTCTTCACAACTCTCTTGTATGAGACGTAAAACGTGTCCAGTTGCCTAACAAACCTCTTTTTCTTACTCACTTAGATTAGACAAATGTTTTTTGGTGTCACATAAAAACCAACCGAAGTGTATGTCAAGACTGGCCATGCTCGGGATTCTAAGTTGGCTCATTAGTGTGTACTTTGCTTGGAGACCAGCTAGTTTGCTGAACTTTTTCTGGTTGGTTTGTATGTTAAAATAGTGATGATGCACCACAACATGCAGGCCTGTCATATGAACTACAAGTGTGGTTCAGGTTTTCACAATAAACATTGACTAATCTTGCCATGGGGCTCCACATGCAGAGCATTTTGATCTCCACAATGTTGTGGTAAGTCCATTTTATTGACCTCACTGTACATGTTCAGAAAGGATATATTTGTTTTTCCATTTGCCTTTCCCAGCACTTATCTTCTTCTTAACTCAATTGCTTGACTGCAATCAAAATATTTCGTTGTTGCTCTTTTCCTTTACGCTGATTAACCTCCCAGCTCTGACCCAGGTATCCCCAGGTCTCCCCATACAACTTAATGTGCACAGAGGCTGCTTAAGTATCCTTATCGGACCACAGCGGAGAGGAACAGCAGATTAACCATGATCCTATCCCCACACCACTAGCGCCTTCATACGCTCCGTTACACCAGTATTTAAAAGGAGGTGGGGACACCATTCAGACCCATGATATGAATCCCAGACATGGGGACAAGAACAGAGCTTTCACCCTGACTCATAGAAAAGATCCCCTTTCTGGCACCCTCTAATTCTGGTTGCTACGGGCATTGGAGTTCAATGGCGGACCCCTGTTGTGAGGGGACAAAGCCTCTCAGTCATCCGGCCAGTGTTGCTAGGGGAGGCAGAATGTATGGGGAGGGACGGGGTTGCCGTTGTCCCAGACGAAATGTCTCTCTTAAGGCAGCCGGGATGTGGTGATTGACAGGTGGCTACACACTCCACTGCAGATCATGCGGGAGGTCTGGGAGGCCTCATATTTGGGAATATGTGTTTGAGTGTTTGTGTGTGTGAGAGAGAGCAGGGGGAGAGGGACGGAGGAGGAGAGGTGGCAAATACATCAAGGGATATTGTTATGAATGCATTACTGATTATTACCTGTAGAGGGAGCTGCACCTGCTTCTACAGTACTGTTCTATCGAAATGACTATTTTGACATAGAAATCCATTTGTCGAAATAACAACATTAACAATTACAATAGGAATAATGAAAAATTATTAATAATAATAATAATAATGCAACATAACACTAAATATACTTTTATATTCCTATATACAGTGGGTGGGACAGATAATCTGATAATCTAATCTAATGTCTTATGTCTAATTTAAGTCAAAACAAAGCAGTCTGATTTTCTAAGTCAGGGTTTGTGAATTAAAATAACTTAAGAATAAATCTGTTTATATCATACACAAAAATATAAAACTGATTAATAAACATTTTTTATAACAGAGTTTTTTTTTGCCATTATTAATGTAATGGTGAATAAGGAACAAAAGGTAAGCGGCTGATTTAGATTGGTGTTTATCTGCATCTGATGATGTGTTCAGACGTCTGATGTGGTGTGGGAAATATCACTCTGTCTGTCTCCAGACATCAGCCGCCCCTGTGTTCCCTTCCAGGGCCACAGAGGTGAGCAGGAGCCGACATGGTAGGATGTGCGGATCCAAAGGAGTTTCACACACAACCCCGTCTCCCCTCAAACAGACGTCTGGGACTGTCTGGGTTCTACACTCCCAGACACAGGGCTCTTCCAGCCGTCAGATGCTGCCCAGACTTGTCACCTCCCCCACTTTCCTCTTCCCCTTGACCTTGACTTTGTCACAGTGGACCTCCAGACAGTCCGAGGTCAAGGGGTAACACAGCAGCCACACATCAGATATGGTTAGAGTCCCCTGCGTCCATATAAATGCTGAATAGTAAATCAGCCCAAATTTGACCCGTAGGAATGTGGTTTTAGAATTCCTGCAGAGACACGTTTGAGCACCAAGAGTAATAGTGGATGAAAGCCTGGAAATAACTGTAAAAACAGATTAATTATATGATTATGATATAAATAATTAACAGCCTAAGGCCTAAAGGTGATGGAAACATAATATTTGTTGAGTTTTTTTATGAGTCCAAATAAATATTTTGCCTTTTGTTGCATTCAATCTTTGAAACCATTTTCCTTGCTCTGGACCAATCACATTCGAGCTCTTATGATGCTGCTGACGATTTAAGTGAGAGCGAAAGGTTTTGCATAGCCTTTTTTTTATAAACAGTGCCAACACGGATTGGGGTTTAACTCTGACGTGTTTATTTAATGACATTTTTCCCATCTGTGGTAAATCTCTATCAGTGAGCATTTCAGCCATGTTGCAATTGTATTAATTTGGAAAATCCATAAAACTTACTGTTTTCCAATTACTGGGCCACAAGAATTTTTTTTTGGTTGTCTCGCAACATGTTTCCTAGGAGTTCACGGTCATTTTTGTTTGTTGAATTACTGTTTTTTGTTAATTTTTTAAAACCAGTTGATCAACAATAACACATCCTCCTTAATATTCAATAATGATCAATTATTGACTTGTGTCCTAAAGGTTCATGAAAATATGGGTCTTGTATGGTCTGTCAATCTCTGTTCCAGTTTGTGCATTAAGGGAAAATTGGTGTGATCACAGTCATGGATACTTTTTGGAATTAGTCTGGTCCTACTTTGTGTCACCTGGTATTGTCTTAGTAGATATAACCCTGGCAGCATGAGGTGTTAAAGATAGTTGTGTTTGTCTGTTGTGCATTTTGGACTGAAAAAGACAATATATTGAAGATATATTGATATATTTGAGAAGTTTTCCTATTGAAGGACTACATGTTAATGGGGATTATCATGTACTGAAGTCTATGTTGACACCAGAATAATCCTGCTACACCAAAGGAGAGACTCCTAGGATGACATAGGATCCATCTTATCCTCATCTTGGACTCTTTTGAAACGTAACTAGAAAAAAAGTGACATTAAACCATATGTATGAACACAAGGTAGGATTTTTAACTATGAACTGTAAATCCGTAGGGTTGAGTTTGAGATTTTTCTTTCCTTCTAATATCATGCTGATACAAAGTCAAGGAGCTCTATTTAGGTCATTCATGGAAAAAAACATTGAAGACTGAAAACTGTGGAACACCATGGCAGTCTCACAAGATAGGAATATACCAGTTTACCAGACTAGTATGATGGTTTATTCCTCTTTCATGAAGGGGCCATGGTTTTCATCATTTTAAGTCTGAAGAATTCTTTAAGATGCATTAGTGCACTTGAAAGTCTATACATATGTTTATTGTCTGTCCTTTAAATTTTCCTTGTTGTCAAGGTCTTCCTATTTGTCTCTTATTTTTCTTAAATATAACTGTTCCTCGGGTCTTCCAGTTCTCTTCCTCATCTTGCTGCATATCAGACAAGACAATGTGTTCCTTGTTATTATCAATTTGGTCCATATTTCTCAGTTAGTCACCTTTATGGCGATCATTTTTTTGCTTTCGAGACTTTGTCTGATGCTGCTCTATGTGGCATATTTGTCAGCATTTAGTTCTTGTGTATGTTGATCTTCTCAGCTGGAGTGGTATCCCTCTGTCAGGGTGTTTCCACCACGATTCCCAAGTCTGGAGAAGCAGTGTGAAGTTCACTCCAGTCACAGACCGTGTTTTCGAAGAGACAAATTGCACTTTAAGTAATAATCTAATGACTATTTACTACTTACCTCCGTTCACCAGTCTATCTGTTAACATTCATAAAATTATTTGGGTGTAGTGATTATAAATGTTTAATTATAATTATAAATGATTCAAATATTTATTGCAATTATTTAATTAATGATATATCAGATTTTACTCTTTTATATCATTCATAATATTTAAAAATAATAATTTCTGGATTAATAATTTCCTTAATAATATATAGAAAAGATGAAGATCTATTTCAAAATCTATTGACTAAACGCAAGGTTTTTGAGAGGAGGGAGGACATGATATACATGGATACAAAGAACAGATTGATGTATTTTCCTAACTTTATTATTATTCATTCAAGACTTAAAACTTGTTGTACTGTATTATACACACACACACACACACACATATATATATAATACTGTAATTTTTTCTTATAAGTTATATTTCTTATATATCTCTGAGCTGGCAAGTGGTGATAGGTTGACCTGAACTGCAAACAATAGCTAAATAAATAAAAAAAAATCCTTAAAACCGTTATTTGAGAGATTCCCACATATTATTGACACAAACACATAATACAACATATAAAAGGAATGAAAAAATAACTAAGAATTTGTGATAATAATAATAAGTAAGTAATTATATAAAGAGAAATATATTTTTCACAATTTCTTCCAAATTTTTAGTGGTTATATTAAACTTTAAACTCAAATGTCTCATATTATCACTATCGTTGACAAAAAATCTTCTTCATCCATTACTATAAACGACAGATTTAATTGTTTTAAGATTTATTTATTGTATCTCAAACCAGGTTCGGTTTAGTTCATGTCCCTCGGTTCGACAGCGGGTGCGCGTTCAACCTCACCGTCGGGAAGCTAAATGGAACGCAGCCCTCTCGGAACATTTAATTATTGCTAACTGTGCCTGTAGACGTAAATGTTCATCATTGCCCCCCTTGTATATCGAGTTTTTATATCCCACCGCTAGTAAGGAGAATATATATACATACACATATCGCTTTATTATTTATTTATATTAATTACGTGTCTATTATGTGTTCGTCAAAGCGTCTCCTCCGTCATTAACTGCATGGAAATGAGGGGCGGACACTGCCGTACACTGCGGTAATCATAATGCACACTAATCAAGTGACGTGTGACTGCTGTAAACACGTCCGTAATGTCGTAAATTTGAAACAAGGCCGCAAATTAACAAGCGATATTTCAGAGGTAGGAGAACAACACAAACCGTCGACGGATTAGTAAAAATAGAGTATAATGGCTTTCCTAGTTTTATACCCTCGTCTAAAAAGAGAGAGAGGCAAAAAAGAGGATGAGGGAGTCGTTTCAATGAGAAAATATTAAAATAGAAACGCTGTTGAAAGGTCACAGAGATTTGTATGGTGTTACACACAAATGAACCAGGAGTTTATATAAATTCTTTTAATAAATTGAAATATACTTGTCACTCACAAACTGAGTTTTCTTAATGTGTATGCATATTACTTTAGTTACAATAATAAGGACAACACTGTATGTTGTTGTTATTTTGACAAAAATAAACCTGAAAATGATGTTTCGATATAAAACAAACTGGTTTGCTACGATTTTTGACAGAGCTTCTAGTCTGATAAACCTTAGCTTTTTGTTTCCAATGATACAATAATATTTACAATTTGGTGCAATACAAACTGCAAACTACAAAAAAAAAAAAAAAACACTGCATAAATGGGCAGCTTAAAATTGACACTTCTGGTCCTTTTTACCTTAAATATATAAATTCCATTTCATAGATTCCCTATGGTCCTGCTTATACAGTGAGGAAATTATTAAAATTAAAGTATAGGGAGATTATTATTTGTTTTCTATCTGTATTACCCAAATATCTGAGAAATGCAAATGACTTCAGATTCCACACAAGCCTCTTGGACGTTTAGCCATTTGATTATACAGTTCAGACTCTTTGAGAATGAGAGAGGGCCTCTTCTTATTCCAAATAAGCTCCTCTTTCCAAGTGCGGAGGCCCATATGCAGGGCTTGGTGAAGAGTGTTGCCTCCAGTTAGAGCTGGAAGTGCAACAGTGGATCGGCTGACGAGGAAGGACTGGTAGGATGCCTTAAATTAGGCTGATTAGAAGTTCAGGCGTGATCCCGACTGAGGTTGCTCTGAAAGGCGGCCCAGCGGCCGTAGAGCAGGACTATTCACTTTTTTTGGAGAAAAGGTCAGTGTAGGAGGAGTTCACAGGCCCCGTCCCCTTTCTTATGCAAAGAGATCATACACATCGGCTCGATCAGAGACTAGAAAAAGGCATAAACAACGACTTTCCCTCCAAAATGCTTTGAATTCCTTGGGTGGAGTAGTGAGGTCTTTTTACTTCAGTGTTTTATTATTTTTATCATTAATATTTCCAGAGGTGCATAATCATTGCAATTATTATTTTATTAATACGCAAATATTGAAACATTGGATGTGACTACGTGACCTGTTCTTCAGAATATTTACTCGTAAATGTAATGCGTTTACTACCCCAGTGTGAATGGTTTAAATATGCTCCACAGACGTTTGTTTCTTCTCAATCGGGTTAATGTACTCAGCTATTAAAAACAAACAACAATGCTGTTTGCTATATCCTTTGTCATAGTTAATAGCCATTGTCCAATAACCTGGTTTTTATGAACCCACTATATAGTTCTTGAGTGTAGTGGTCACTAGGGAGCTGTAGGAAACTGCCACTTAATTAGTGGTCCTTGACCTCTGGCTCCTGATCCGGCAGCTCCTGACCGGGGCATCGCTCCAACCTGGTTAATGTCCTCTGGGGAACTGTCCAGGTCATGACCGTTTGATCCCTACTGACCCATTAGAGGACTTAACCAACAGGTCCTTAACCAGCTGCCCCTTCATGGACAGTACTTGATCAGCTAAAAAGGCAGCATTTTGCTCGGTCGACTTATTCGTGGAATTATCCTTAATGGATGATAGATAGAACACTGGCACTGCCACAATTACAGCTGGAGCTTACCCAGAACTGTTGGCAGGGAATAACAAAAGCAAAGCTTGAGTAAAATCCATCAGAATGTCAAGTATTTTAAATGATGGAAATCATCATCATTCTCTCAAGAAAGTCATTTGAATGTTCAGGTTATGGTTTTACTCAGGCTCAGCGGAGGCTGATTTCACTAATTTGTTTCCATTCATCCAGAGAGGGGAACTAATCATCAAAATCAACCTCCGTAGTGTTAGATTGAATGGAAAAAACATTGAATCCCGATGGCACTTGAACAGGAAACACTCATCTGTTGTGATTTTTCATTTTTTAGGACATAATTCAGGACTCTTTTAATTGCTAGTTAATGTTAATATATATATATATATATATATATATATATATATATATATGTATGTGTGTACACATNNNAATTGCTAGTTAATGTTAATATATATATATATATATATATATATATATATATATATATGTATGTATGTACACATATCTGCGGTGCCGCCAACTTGATAACAGGTAAAACATCCTCTGTATATTTGAGGGAGAAATAATCCTGTTGATCCTGCCAGGGTCCATCTGTTCCTCGACTCCGGCCGCAGATTAGTATGACTGATTGAGTTTGGATGGACACCAGGACACCATGTAATCCCTTAAACCTGATTAATTGTCAAAACTGCAGCAGAAATTCAATGCGATGAGCCTGGTTGTAAAATTACAATTGCGTTACATTTGCCTAATAAATAAAACGTGAAGGCAACAGAGGAAACCTCATTACGACTTTAATAGCAGCTGGGGTCAGTGTGGCTATAAAAGTTTGCGGCTGATGAACTTTTCCGTACACACATTGATTCAACACACGTCACTCTGTCTGCTCCCACTGATTAAAACTTAATGCAAGGTCATTCAAACACATTCTCACATGATCCTCATGCACCCAGACACACACACACACACACACACAGTGGTCAACTTCCACATCAGTAAAGGCTTCTCCCACACACATTTCTCATCTTTTTGTTGGTTTATATTACAGATATATTAGATCAGTGATTCTCAACTGGTAGGTATTACCTTAGTGACAAGTTGCGAGTCAAGAAAAAGTGCTTTTCAAATTAAATTAATATAACAATCATTATTATCATTATTTAAAAAATATATATATGCTATTATTTAGACTTTTTTATTACCCCTGCATGTTCTTGCATTCCACTGAAGACTGGTCTGCAAGCCAAAGGTGGGCCACAACCCACCAGTTGAGAATCACTGTATTAGATAGATAGATAGATAGATAGATAGATAGATAGATAGATAGATAGATAGATAGATTGAAGCCTGGTATATAATTCTAAGACATCACACATATATAGAGGATTTTTATATTTTTATTTAAAGTATCAACATAGTACACATATAGAATTGTACACAAATCAAAGAATGTTTTTACGAAAGGTTTAGCAGCCATACATGAAATGCAGTGTAAAAAAAAAAATCATTTTTTATACAATATATTTATCATTTTTCCCGTGCACTGTCAGGGCTACAGTTTAGCTGACTAATGATGCTGGCAGTCCACAATCGTGATGGTGGAGTTTCTTTGACATTGGTCCGCAGCTTCTTCTCAAGCGTCCTGCAGAGCTCAAAGGGTCTTATGCATCCTGAGGAAAAAAAAAATGATGAAGTGAATAATTAGCATGAGAATCAAACTCTTAATGTCTCCTTATTTGAAATAATAATAATTAAAAGAGCCTTTGATAAGCAAGAACACAGAAAGATCAACAGAACTCCCTGCATTAAACCCTGTTATGCAACACCCATTGATTTCACTCATTGAAATACACACTACCAATAACTCCAAAGATGAAGATTTGTTTTGACACCATAACATTTCCAGTGTTTTTTTTTTTAGTTTTGCACTGCCCAAATACTGCAGCAAGTGTTTAACTAAAACAAACTTCCTTTTCATGCCCTTTAAAATAGGCCCCTTTGCGCGGCATGTTGTTCTTCTCTCCCATTTTCAGGCTGTATGCACAGAGGGATCTTTGGGCTTTTATCCCCACGGGGAACCAGCCCAAACTCTTTCTCTGTCAATTTTCACCTTCTCCCCAATTCAGACGAGCCCTTTCTCCCACCAAGCTCACAATGAAGGATTTGTCCTCGTTCTCTTTGTCCACGTCTGATATCTTTTTATGACTGCTCCCTCTCTGCAGACGGCATGCAGCGAATGCAAATACTCTTTCATGGGCGAGACCTCTCCCCTGAATGAATGCAGCCTTAAATGAGGCCACACTTTCACACATTTAGAGAAGGGCATGGAAACACCCACATATTACAATCAGTGGATTTGCATGCCTGCCCCTGACACGCAGTCACTCAAACATCAAATGTGGAACACATGAGGTCTCGGGGCACGTCCCCTAATAATTTCATCTTTCGTTTAACGCAACAAACTCACGGTGGGTGCAAAACTAGCTTTGGACGCCAAGATACTCATGAGCCAATTCTGTGGCAAGAGTTCAAGTAAGAGTGGCTGCTTGCGCACTCTTTTTGAAGACGCTAGCAAGAAGGACAAGGTCTGTCGGCTTACTACGCAAAAGGTTTAAAGCTATAGATCCTCCATATAAAAGGTTTTTTTCTTGTTCTGTTAATGCCTGTTAATAAAAGGCTTTTTATGAGCACTGCAATAATATTTATAGAGTTAAAGCAAGACAGAGACTTCTGTGACACTCTGATGTAATATATATATATAATATAATATCTAACTTTTCCTGATAAACCCTTGTGTCAGTGGTGTGTATATACAGTAGTGTGTGTGTGTGTGTGTGTGTGTGTGTGTGTGTTGGGGGGGGGCTGTTTGACGTCTGCTGGACAGCCCTGACAGTTCGGCCTTTTCAGCGGTACATTACTGAGGCGGCCGGCCTCTTTCCCATAGCAACCCTAACAGGGGTCAAAGGCTATTTACCCAGGCACCCCTCACCCCACCTCCCTCCCTCCATCCACCATCACCTCCTCTCCCCCTTTTGTACTCCGGGGTGGCCACAGACTTGACTAACTCATTGACAAATCACAGACTAGACAAGTTCACGGCTGTGACTCTACCCATGAACTTGAAATTGACAGAGTCGACCTCGGGGCAGCTATGTATTTATGGACCGATGTGTTAAAACTGTAGCGTAATCGAGACTGTGTGTTCCTTTTTGCTCCAATGTGTATTTTCTTGGACATGAAAACATTACATAGGGATCAAAATAATAGAAATAATCTGTAATAGAAATACTGTGTTCATGTTTATATTTAAAGAATAATATAGGGTTAGTCAATATGACGTCAGACGTCTCCAACTTCATGATTCAGCACAGAAAAAAGTTGGTCATAAAAGTTCCTGTCCGTTCTTTATGCCAAGCAATTCTATACAGACCTAGCTTCTTAAGGCTGTAACGCGATTTTGGTTCATGAGCGGTACGACATGTGGTCAGGCTAGACCAATTGAGGAGCTGACTTATAACAATAGCCCGACAACATGGCTGCTTGCATTGTTTTACATAGCGTTATTGTCTTCTACTGTGGGCCAAATGGATTCTAAATAGTGCTTTATTCAAAATGTACTTAGACTGAGAATTATGATAAAATAATGCAGCGGATACTTAAATATTGAGGGAATATTGAGGTTTGTTTGTAATAAACCTTCAAAGTTGGCAAAATCAACGCATAAACTTTCTGTCAATTCACTTTTTTTTTTTTTTTTTTTAATTTAGGCTAAATAGTTGAGAACACTAAACAGCAGCACCAAAGATTCCTCTAATTCGTCTAAATCTACATCTCATCTCCTCCTGAAAAGATTAGAAAAGCCCACAGTATTAAAGGTTCAGTCGCCTAATTCCCCTCTACTTTTATTGTAGTGTACAGGACCCCCTACTCAGGGTGGCCTCAGCCTGCAGACTGTAATCTCAAAAGCCTGGGACGCAGAAAGTTCTCTCCATCTTCCTGTAAGATACTTACCATCAGGCTTTGTGTTAGATTAGTCTCGGCCAAAGTTGCATTAAAGAGCCCACATGAGCCTCGCTTGACCCACATTGGACATGATCCAAGACTATAGGCAACCTGGGCTTTATACAAATATATCACAGCAGAGCCGTTAAAACATTAATAGTGTGTGTCACTGTCACACACAGCCGAGACAATCCGCAGGAGTTACCCAGGAGCTGGATGGTATTAGCGCTTCATTGTTACTGCGGCCTGGCTGCTACAGAGACACCGGGAGAAATGAACGTCAGCCTCCCCGTCACTTCATCAAGTCACACATTTCCGTCTGTATTTCATTATTATTATTAATGAATAACTTATAAAGATGATCGTTAGCAAGTAAAATAAATAGTAGAGAGAGTGGATAATCATATTTGTACTGGTTTTTGAGATGTTCTAAACTGGGTCCCAGCTGGGGTTTAGCAAAGATCAACAGAGTCAAAATCAAATCTGCTGACTTCAAGTGGCATAGAGCAGTGGTCCCCAACCACTGGGCCAGGGACCGGTACCGGTCCGTGGATGAAATGATGCTGGGACACAGAAAAATAATG
>JAFBJS010055251.1:66786-82895 GCA_016785265.1 Paraplagusia blochii | reverse complement strand
GGACAGGGATGGTGGGCCGCATAATAAGGCTCAACGGGCCGCATGTGGCCCCCGGGCCTTAGTTTGCCCACCCCTGTTGTAGGGAGACCTCTTTGGCATCTTTGGGTGACGTTTGAGTCACGTTTTGTGTTGCAGCGATAAGTGGAATGCTACCTGTGGACGTAATAGAAATCTGTGGCATTTTCTCCTCCAGTGTCTCCAGTGCTTAATAAAGTTAAAAATAAAGTAGAATAAAATAAAGTTAAAGTTGAAGTTGCTTCCACTGCTCTCATGCAGCCACATACAGTTTGTTTGGTACAAAAGCAAAGCAGCTCCCCTTTCAAACAATGTCCTGCAGTTTGATGTTTTACAGTATGTGAAAATACATGAAATTATACCATTAAAACAAAATCATCAGTATTCTGACTGGTAAATTGAGAGCTTCAACTTCTTCACCACAACTGATAGATCCAGCAGTACAGCTCCATCGCTCCATCCTTCCCTCACTCAACACGTCCTTCACCTGAGCATAGTTTTAACTCCACACAGAAAGATTACCCCGTAACTGAAATACAACAATAGTAATCTCCACGCTAAGACTTTTTGTATTCACAACACTAGCTATTTCCAGACCCCTCATCTCTCCTGGCTGCAGTTGTTTCTGTTGGGAAAGCTCTTTAATCTTGATATCTTGTTCCCATGTGCAGCTACTGGTTGTCTGCAGTTGTTTGTAAAAAGTGCAGAGGTGTTTCATCAGTCTTGTCTCCATCAGGGACGGAGGAGGAGATGGAAATCTTCCTTGTTTTTACTGTATAGTCATGTGTTTGGATGTGAAGGCAGTATGATCGCTGTAAGAAAATCTGTGTAATGAAGCCCCTGTGAGTTACTGAACCCGTCCAAGGTCTCCCATATGTTAGACTCCCACCTTTGCATGACCTCACAGAGATTACACACCCCATCACTCCACCATCTAGTAAAACAAATAGCGTGTACATCGGCTGCGTAGAAACAATGCATTACTCTTAAGGCGCTGTGTGGGAAAGGGAAGCAAAACTGTCCAATCCACAGCTCTGTGGTCAGGGTGCAATAAAAACATACACGTCTCCCAGAAAAGAACAGCGGTCGCGACTGAAGACGTTTGCTTCGATAAGGCATGAAACATCTCAGTGAAAATCGTAAGGCTCTGCAACTTTTGTTACACCTCAACTTTGCCGCTTTCAGACCGCACACGACGCATTAATAAAAACAGCGGGATGAGAAAGATTGAAGCGAGAATGGGGGGATGAACACACATGTGATGAGATGTGATTCAGATTTGTTTTATTTCAGGTAGAGAGATATATATAAAAAAAACACTGGTCAATAAGAGTTTCTGAGCCTCCGACTCTGACAGGCCGCCTCAAACAAAGCAGCAAACACAAGAACAATAGTGAGTATGAGGGCATTGGAGAGACCGGGGGCCCAGAGAGGGGCAGCTGAAAGGCCCAGTGTGCGGTAAAACGCAGGAGGAGTGGGAGAAAGAGAGACGGAGGGGGGAGAGAGGGAGTGCCCTGCTTGCAGAATCAATCTTAAACTGCATAGAGACGGTGTTTTGTCATCATGATAACAAAGTACTGTACTTTCAGAACCAGCTGCACAGTTCACCTTCCACATTGTTATGACACTAAATGATGTAAATGATGCAGAGTGTTCTATTTTTCTTTATCATTGGAAATTTAAGTGAATACACACACAATTTTGGAAATACATACATACATCTGAGGTAGTAAAACCAGTACCACGATTAGAAAGGGAACACTATATACACTATATACATACACATATATATACTGTACATACACACAAAGACACACGCATAAATTTATGTGTATGTATGTATGTATGTATATATATATATATATATATATTTATATATGTATAATATATATATATATAATAAAAAGTAATGTAATGAGGTAATAAAACCAGTACCACAATTAGAGAGGGAACACTATATACATACACACAAAGACACACACACACATATATATACGTATATATATATATATTTTTTTTTTTTCAGATGCGGCATTGGTTTATACATATGCACTGCCTGGCCAGAAAAAAAGTTGTCACCAAAAAAAGGGTCATACGCTCTAATATTTCATTGGATCGCCTTTAGCTTTGATTACAGCACACATTCTCTGTGGCATTGTTTCGATAAGCTTCTGCAATGTCACAAGATTTATTTCCATCCAGAGTTGCATTCATTTTTCACCAAGATCTTTCATTGATGATGGTAGAGTCTCCAGTAGACTCCAGCAAATCCCATAGATTCTCAATGGGGTTAAGGTCTGGACTCTGTGGTGGCCAATCCATCTCATGCTCCCTGAACCAGTCTTTCACAATTTGAGCCTGATGAATCCTGGCATTGTCATCTTGGAATATGCCCGTGTCATCAGGGAAGAAAAAATCCATTGATGGAATAACCTGGTCATTCAGTATATTAAGGTAGTCAACTGACCTCATTCTTTGAGCACATACTGTTGCTGAACCTAGACCTGACCTCCAATGGGAGGCTCGTACCTATTTGCTTAGTTAAATCCAGGTGGCAACTTTTTTTTGGCCAGTCAGTGTATATATACACATATATGTGCATGTATAAATACCCTAGTTTCAGATGTGTATAAGAGACAGATACCCTACCGCTAAGGGTTAGGGTTAGGTAAAAAAATGTGTGTTAGTGCATTTTCTTTAAGTCCTGCCAGTTTATTAGCATCTTGTTCAGCTAAACAGTTCCAGATTTCCAACATCTTATTTTATTACATGATACACAACAATTCAAAAGCAGCAATTACAGCATTAAACATGGGTTTTCTTATCATACATTTACCTTCTTACCTAGCGATCAAACACATTGTACCATTAGAACACTGGTATTGGAGTTGCTGGACATGGGCCTCTATACACTATGCATATATTGCACCAAAAACCAGACATTTGCAGCTGGAATAGTCTTTTACCACATTAGCAATGGATAAAGTTTATAGTAACCAAAATAAAAAATCAGCTTTATTTAATGTGACATTTAGTAACACTTAAAAGTAACTGTATTATTAACCTATTCAGTGTTGTTCTATCATTTTTTTTTTTTTGTATTTTTGCTCTGGCAAAGGCCTGCGACCCATGATGAATGGGTCCGCCAGCCGCCAGTTGAGAATCACTGCTTTCCACTGTCCACTGTGAAGGTTGCAGTGGATGGCTATACATTTGAGAGTTGGAGATGGACAAAAAGACAGAGATAGTAAATATATGTCTTTCTTCCATTCCTGTGAGTTTATCATTGAAGTGTTCAACTAAACAGGTCCACAGGTGAGACATGGACCTGTAAAGGTCAAATATGTGCCACGAAAAAATGAATAGTGCATTGGTACCACTTTCATTTGCATTTACTTTCCAAACTATCAAATATGAGTGACAATTTTGATGTTGACCCATATATCTCTTCTTTTCCCTTCTGTCAAGAATGAAAAAAGACCTGGAAGGCTCCTCAAACAGTGATAGTTGAAGGGTAAGAAGAAATTGCCACCCGGGCAGATTATTTGACTTTTCTAGAAGTTCTGCCAACGATTGTTTGGATTCTGTGAATCTTCCCTCTTCTTCTCTGTGTGTGTACGTGTGTGCTTGATGTCGTGGTTTTGGCTCCTGTCGAAAGCATTCATCTCGGAGAAGTTACTCCAGGCCTGGTTTTCGACTCACTGGCAGCCTGCCTACACTCTGTGGTTTACCATCAACTACAACAACTGCTTAGGTATATGCGCGAGTGTGTAAGAGTTTGTGTGTCCAGATCCTGATTTCTTTTTTTTTTTTTGCAAACACGCTACACATTCTTCTCTAAACTATACAGTATAATTTGTCTCATAATACGGACAAAAATCAGTGTTCGGTCTGAACGCAACTTTGACGTTTGACATCTGTTTGAAATAGCTACATTGGCTCTGTTTGCTCATATATTAGTTCAATATTAAAGCAGATGTTATCAGGTGAGGTTATGATTCCTTTCTGTTGTTTGTATTAGATTATATTTAATTCAATTTCATTATTCAAGTTGCACTGTGGCCAAGAGTCAATGTCTCCGTCTGTGTTGTTGTTGGTGAGGGTTCACGTCCAGGGCAAGATTGAATCCCAGTAAAGGAGGTTGTCTCCATTCAGTGGGTTCACCACCTGGACAAAGGTTCATCAGGGACTGGTTTGATGCAATGGAAGTATAGTGTACATGAGACAATAAAGAATTATTCATTCATTCATTCATCTTCTTCTGCTGCTTGTCCGTTGCCAGGTCGCAGGGGTGGCGCCAGGGGCAGTTGGCGACACCCAAATCACACTGCACCATATTGTGAGCCTTCCCGTGGGTGGTGAGCCCACAAGAAGTGATGTGGGTTGGGACGGTGCTATGCTCAGACCCAAGTCCGCTTCCTTAACCACTAGGCCACCACTGCCACAATAAAGGATTATGATTTGGAGTATTTCTAAGGACATCTTACCAAATGCACTGGAGTCTCCATAGGTGTCACCCAAGTCACACTGCTCTATACTGGGAGCCTTCCTGTGGTTTGGGACGGTGATATGCACCTCAGCAACGACCTGGCAGCTGGTGGATTAAAACCTAAAACTTTTTTAACCTTTATCTGCTTCCTTAACTGTTAGGCCACCACTGCCGGATCTGAAAACACTTACAAGTGAAATCACAGGACATGGTCCCACAAGGACAGCTGTCTTTATACCTATTACACCAGGTGACACCAGGTGGACTAATGAGAGACACACCTGAGTGCCATCTATCCTTATTCATTACCAGGTTGCGGAGGCAGCAGTTTCCAAGACTGCCACCCAAATCACTCAGCACCTCATAACCCTTTCACCAGGTGGTACCCAACGGAAGCCAACTGCAGCATTGGTGAGTCTTACCAAACAAATGCAAATGCCCCAGCAGACAATAGGAAGGTGATCAGACAGCAGAAAAAATGTGTGATAAACAAAGCTGAAAACAAAAATATGATTGTCCATTTTTTGTGATGGGTGATGGGTATTGAAATTGTGCACTTTTGCGCAGAGGCCCCCAGGGTTCAACTCCTACAGTAGGTAAGATCAAATCCCAGTTATATCCCAACACTTGCAACTTCTTTTGGGCTAGCCACCGGCAGGAAGTTTCAGGAGGGTCTGGTGCGATGTGATTTGAGTGGTGGACATGGAGACTTCTGCCCCCACATCCCAGTAATAGATGAATGTATGGATAGATGGATGGATGGATGGTGGTACAGATGATGGATGGATAGATAATAGATAGATGGATGGATGGATGGATGGTAGGATAGGAAAGCAAACTCCTTGTCATTGTGACATTGTGATTCACACAACAAAATGCAACCTCTGTATTTAACCCATCACCAAAGTGAACAGTGGGCAGCTTTGAGCGCCCGGGGAGCTGTGAGTGGGGACGGTGCCATGCCTCAGTGGTAACTGGGCGGTAGGGGGATTTGAACCGGGGGCCTTGCGGACCCAGGTCTGCTTTCTTAACCATTAGGCTACCAACTGCCCGAGATGGATGGATAGATGGATGAATATTAGGTTAGTGGATGGATGGATGGATGGATGGATGGATGGAAACATTGTATTAGAAATTATGAGAGGGACCCCTAGGGGAACATTTTTAGAACTACTGCCCTAATCCATCAACTCTATTTTTTGTACTGCCTGAGGAAGCTGAAAGAAAATTCAGCTAAACACAGGAAGGAAAGAAGTCTCCCCAAGACTGCGTTGGTCTTTGAACCATGTCAACTGGGTGATAAGGCATTGTTTTTATAATGCACACAGCACTACAGTTGATGGTGATTTGGCTTTTAATTATTAAAATTTTATTAACTCATCTCTCATCTTTTTGTATTCCACAAACATAAGCTTCAGCATCAGGAAAAAAAAAAAACCTGATTTTCCAACCACGCATTACAGGAAAATATCACATTGGAGTTTTTCTTCTTTCCACCTCTTCAAAAATGTAGAGCAGTGTTTCAGGTTTTGAGCTGGAGTTTTTTCTCCTTTATAAGCTGATACATTAAAAACTCTAACCCCTCCCCATTCGGTGAGAGATTTATCATTCCACATTTTCCAGCAACTGTTAGTCCGCAGGGATTGTTTTCTGTAAATAGAAACCATTGGTCCCTTCGTGGGGAACTGGAAATATGACTACAGTCACAACGTCACTTGGCAGCTTCACCTGCACACACGCAATTGTTTGAGCCAGCAGGGATACGAACACGTCAGGAAGCAGGTTCCTAAGCCAAACAAAGATTCCTGTCAGTACAAAAGTTTTATTTCATTTCAATCATTGTGCCAGTTCTGAGACAAAATGTTATTCAGGAAAGGTTCTAAATCTGGCAGTCGATAATGCAACTATAAAAGGGAGACCAAACAATCTTGTTTGTGTGGTTCACCGCCACTGTCCCTCTAGGTAGAATCGCGTTTCAATGAAAGCTTTCAAGTTGTTCCAGAAAAATGTGATCTCCAGCCATCTGCAGTGCAGTAGCTCCCCGTGAACTGTGGGGTCAGTGAGAGGGAAAGTTGGTTCAGGGTTGGAGCCAAAGCCCGAGCCGGGCTCGAGGCCGGTGCATTATGAAAAACACAATCACACAGCTGTGTGTGGACAGCCTCCCACTGTTCTTGCTGATCCATCACAACGGCCCGCTAATCCCTCTTAGATCTGCTCATCAGGTTCCAGACTGTGCCCATACAGTGGACTTGCTTCATCTGGTAGAACCAAACAGCGGAATAATCCCGGCTTAGGACCGATACAGAATGGTGCGAGGGGCGGATACCCTAGGTGGGAGTCCTGGGGGCCCACTTTTCTCTGTTCCGCTCCAAAAAACAGTATTTGCAAGATAAAATAGCTCATGAAGACTTGCAGGGCCACCTTGAACTCTCCAACCCTGACCAAAGTAAAAGTTGACAATGGACATTGCATGGTTACTGAAATATTTATAATGAGTATAATCCACAAACAATTGTAAGAATATCCTCTATAATAGAGCTTTGCAATCTGTAGGTCTGGATCTACCAGTAGATCACTATGAGATTAATGGTGGATCCATCCGTCCATTTTCATCCGCTTATGCATTACAGAGACACAGGGACAGCCGTCTCCACGACCACCCCCCAGCCCCTCATAAACCTATCTTCCAGGTACTACGCCCACTGGAAGGTACCAACCAACCTACCTGAGATTCAGTGTTGCCCAAAAACTTTCAAATCACATGACAGAGACATTAGCCTCTGAGCCAAAGGACCACTATTGGTAGATGATAATTAATATAAACAGATTGATATTATTCTGTATATATATATAAATATGATCATATACTGTAGGAAGTGACTCGTGCACATTGCAACTTCATGCCTGTAATCACTACCTCAACGCTGTGAGGTTATATGTTATATTAGTCATTAGTCTGTCAAGGATGTATATAACCTACTGTACTATACTGTGCATAAGTACCTATGTAACTCATCAAGGCTGAGACAGTGGTAACCTCCTAATTTAGGACTGGCATGGGCAAACTTTTTGATTTGGGGTCCACAATCAATCCTTAAAATTGGACATGCAGCAAGATGGAGCATTTGTGTTAACTACGATCCATCCATCTTTTTTTTACATGTGTTACTAGGTAGCAATGAGCTGCAAACTACCACCCAAATCCCTTTGTGCAGTACCAGCCCCTTCCAGCAGGTGAGGAGCCCACTGGAAGTCATCCACCCTAACCAGGATGTGAACTTGTAGGTGAACCCTGGATTTCATACCAATGACAGAGACATTGCCTCTAATCCAGTAGTGTCCAATAGTAGATATGGATCTATCAGTAGATCTCCAAAGGAGTGCTGGTATATCCTGAGCAACATCATTAAAAAAGAATAGTAAATGAAACCAGAGATGCAATACTATTTCAAGATGAAACGCACTGGTTCCCATAAAACAACAAATCAAAGAAAGTCAATCTACAGTTGCGTAGTTAAATTAATGTAATAAAACCTGCAAATCTAAACGAAGCCATGTGTTGTGTTCAGTGCATGGAATATTTCATTTTAATGCCATACATCATAATGATGGAACAAAACTTTCTTAGTAATTTTATAGGAGATGGCAACAAAATCCTGAAATGCTGTAGGTCGTGGACTTAATGAACTGAGGACCTCCTGTACAGTGATGTTATTAATGTGGTTTTATTGAAAGGACACTGGCTGAGACCACTACTGAAGAGCAATCTGATATATTACAACATCAAAGATGGGTTTGGATTACCCAGACCTTCGTTTGAAGACCACAAATAATTTCCCACTAAACCAAAGCCCCTGTATCTTATTAATTCAATCGACCTAAAATTGTTTCCAAATAAAATGTAGCATTAAATCATTTAAAGCTGGAGTTATGCAAATAAAATTTTCTCCAATCTCACTTCAACCATTTTTTTTTTTCATCCGTTCTGCAATAAAAAACACATTACTGAGTTTAACCTGCAATTTTTCTCCCCAAGATTCCATCCACAACAGCAGAGGCGCGGGTATTTGCGATGTTTTTCTCTGGGCAGTTAAGGTCCACCTCAGTTATCCAGCAGGCATGTCGCTTTTCAAACACACACCCACAACCAAAACATGAACTGTCCTCCCCAATACTCCAGGAATGCTGCAAAGCTACGCAGGTCCGAGCCATGTGCTGCAGGATGACATTATTTTGGAATGAATGGTTGAGATCACCGCAGATTTATGCAATGATAATACTTGGACAACTTTGTGGCTTTGGGTGGTGTGCCTCTGCATATGCACATGATTAAACCCTGAGGTATTTCTGGCACCGAGACAAGAGTAAGGCAACTGATGATGATGATGGTGGAGTCATGATTCATTAAAGAGCCACTCCACTGGTCTCAAACAAAGGCCAGATATTAGAGAATGTGAAATACAATTTATTTGTCAGAAGAAAACTTCATTCAGTCAGTCGTCTTCATCTGCAGGGTGAGCAGTCTCCACAACTGCCACCCAAATCACAAAGCAGCACTCACTTTAGTAGTGTGGCAAACATCGTTTATGGACTACGTGAAAACTTCTTAATACACTGTCCTTCCTCTCATTCCACATGTTTCCTTGTTAGGTTTTTCTCAAATAACTGGATCAGATTGGCCTTGTGTTTATGGAGCATAGTTAGACAAACTCCGGGAAGACATTTTTAAGAGTAGAAAAAGTTTTCACTGGACGCTGTGCTGACTCTGAAAGTTGAAAGCATTCATACCAGGAACTGCAAAATTATAATTTTTTTTAATGTCACTTTCAACCTTGGTGACACTGTTGTTAGAGATCACAACATCCCTTTGATGTATTTAGTGCCATCATTGTTTTTTATCTCTTTTTTGGGGAAATTGACTATGGATGGAATGGCTCCCAGACCAACTCCCCCCTTTCTGCAATTGTCTATT
The DNA here is from genome assembly GCA_016785265.1 of Paraplagusia blochii. Taxonomy (NCBI): domain Eukaryota; kingdom Metazoa; phylum Chordata; class Actinopteri; order Pleuronectiformes; family Cynoglossidae; genus Paraplagusia; species Paraplagusia blochii. The sequence continues at coordinate 73,419 of JAFBJS010055251.1, read as the reverse complement.
GTGTTGCCATCATTCGTTGTATTGATTGACTTAATTGTATTGATTAGCTTAATTGACTTATGATTGGACAATGGTAAGCCTCCCCACCACCCCATGCCCGCCCATGTCACCTGTGAGCCTTCCTGTAGGTTACCATTGGATCATTAGGCAGACAATAGTAATTTGTTGTACTTGCAATAGAGTTGGAAATCTGTTGACGTTGTCATTGTCCTCTACAATGTTAGCGTAGGTGAGTGACATAGGTACTTATGTAAAGTATGTGAGAAAACCAAATTACGCTGCACTGTATGAACAGAATTTCAAAGTAAAGTAAAGACCTCCAGTGTTGTCTGTCAACTAAAAATTACGTGAGCTACAAAAGTTAGCCAGCAGGGGGCAACTTGGGCAATAAGCAACTAGTTTATGTAACAAGTGCTTGAAGACAATCCAGTGGAAAACAGGAAACAGGAACTCAGAACCAGAGGAACAACGTATTCAAACAATGCATATGGGAACAACCTCAAACAGAACATTTACATATCACTAATGACAGAGATGACAGCAAATGATTCCACAGAAATGATGGAAAAGGAAGACTATGATTCAGTGATTTGTTTATCATTCTTCATCTCCATGACCGCCACCCAAATCACACTGCTACATACTGTTAGCCTTCCTGTGGGAGGTTAGCCCAATGAAAGTTATGTGGGACTGGACGGTGCCATGTTCATGGTTTGATTGGAACCTGAAGCCTTGCAGATCCAAGTCCACTTCTTTAACAGTTAGGCCTTACTACATAAATGCAATCCGGCCTAGATTGATTAAGAAAGAAGGTTTATTAATAAATTTTGACAACAGTGAAAAATGCTTTGGTTTATAGGAATTACTGAAATTAGTCTAAATGGTCTAAAACAAACAAACAAACAAACAAACAAAAAACACAAATAATGAAGTTATTTTAAAAGAGTTTAAAAGTCTCTTGACAGACCTTGAACATGATCAAAATATGCATTTCAAGCAGATTACACAGGGATGAACTGTGTGATGGGATGAAGCATATTTTATTCTGTTGTTTTACAATACTATGCATGTACCTCATTTTAGCAGGAAGTCAGCAACTGGCTGTGCAAATGCCCCAGAAGAACTCTTGTTCCATACTCAACGTAAGTCATCTTAAGTCAGAACTATTCTGTTCTTGAGAACCAGTCTCCAACCTACAGCACAGAAGTGCCATAGCAAAGTCTGGGACATAAAAATGTCAGATGTCTGATTTTTCACCTTGGACCCATAATGAAGGGCAAAAAATTCCCCAAAAACAATACAATTAAAAGAAAGTCAATGTAGCACAATCCAATGTACAACTGACAAAGAAAGTCCTCAGCAAGTTCCCTATAAAGCAAATGGATTCAGGAGAAAAACCAAGCCTCTGACACTTTTCCAGATAATAAAACACTGAATCAGCACTATTTTCTTCACTTGAATATGGACACAGAGACGTTTCTCAACAGTCAAAGCTTGTGGTTGACACAAACACACTTCCCTTGTGGGAAGTCTTTTTTCCGGGAAGACTTCTCACAGGATGACAGAGCTCAGCGTGAATCAAAGCCAAACATGGTACAAAAACAAAAACAGCCGCAGCTTTTCCCTCCTATTTATTTATTTTAAAGCCCTGTCCTGGGTTACTCAGCTGTATCCACAGGATCAGCCTCTCTGCTCATGAATTATTCCAAAGAACAGCCTTCGTAACTGTACCCCAAACCTGGTCTTTCTCTGGACTATTTACCTGTTTGATCAATTACAGGTGAACATCATGTGTTTGACTTGATTTGTGATAAAAGAGTGTCAGCTAAGGTGGAGGGAAAGATTTACAGGACAGTTGTGAGACCAGCCATGATGTATGGATTGGAGACACTAAGAATAGGTAGAAGATAAGAGAAAGAGCTGGAGGTGGAGGAGTTAAAATGCTGAGATTCTCTTTGGGGGTGACAATGATGGACAGGATCAGGAATGAGGTGATTAGAGGGACAACGCAGACAGGAAGGTTTGGAGAAAAGGCTAGAGAAGCCAGATTAAGATAGTTTGGACATGTTCAGAGGAGGGACAGTGATTATATTGGGAGAAGAATGCTAGACATGGAGCTACCAGGTAAGAGACGAAGAGGAAGGCCAAAGAGGAGATTTATGGATGCGTTGAGGGAGGACATGGAGACGGTCGGAGTCGGAGTTGAGGACACAGACGACAGGGTGAGATGGAAATTGTTGACTCGCTGTGGCAACCCCTGAATGGGATAAGCCGAAAGAAGAAGAAGAAGATCATGTGTTTGACAGCTGGGCTGTGTATTTTAATAAATGCAAGTAAAATTTATTTACTGAGCATAAATAAGTCCTCAGTTAAAAAAAAAAAAAAAAAAATTAATGAAATCACAGGAAAGCTATTGAATAATCACCATTAATCATGTTTGACCTGTGCAGCTTCAGAATCATCTCCATCTCATTTCCGTCACTTTTTCAGAAGTTGCCACAGCCAATCAGAGAAAGGAAAGGAAAGCTAACTCATTGTTATTGTGACATTGTGATTCACAGCACAGCCCGCAAAGAAATGTGACCTCTTCATTAAACCCATCACCAAAGCGCCCGGGACCTGTGAGTGGAGACGGTGACATACTCAGTGGACCTTGGTGGATTCGACCTTGGAACCTTCCGGACCCCAGTCTGGTTCCTTAACCACTAAGCGACTACTGCCCCAAGGACATTTTCCATCTCCCCCTGTCCTCTGTATCTTCCACCCAGACTCCAACTAACTCCATGTCCTCCCTCACTGCATCCATCAATCTCCTCTTTGTCTCCTACCTGGTAGCGCCATCTCTAGGATCATTCTACCAATGTATCCACTGTCCCTCCTCTGAACATGTCCAAACCATCTCTATCTGGCTTCTCCAGCCTTTTCTCCAAACCTTCCTGTCTGTGTTGTCCCTTTAATGACCTAATACCTGATCCTGTCCATCCTTGTCTCTTCTAAAGAGAATCTCAGCACCTCCATCTCTGCCTCATGTCTTCTGCCTATTGGCAATGCCTCTAATTCATACATCGTGGCTGGTCTCACAACCGTCCTGCAAACCTTTCCACTCACCACAGCTGATAACCTATCTTGTGCTGCTTCAGTTCATGTCCATCATGTATCTTGATAAATCAGGGTCCCCAATAGGAACAAAAACATATATTGCTGGATCACAGAAAAATAATTTAGATTTTGTTTTACCGTTTGAGGATTGAAGGAGACAATGTTGGAGACAAGGTTCAATGTTTGATGCTTTGTAAACACATTTTTTACTAGGTCCCCACTGAAGGCTCACAGTATGATGGAGCGAGATTTGGGTGGCAGTTGTGGAGACTGCTGCCCCTGAGACCTGGTATCAGGAGTTACCAGAACTGAAAAGGTTGTCCATGTGTCGCAAAGACATAAGATTTAGAAGACAATACCAATTGGCTATATCAACCAATATTAGAACCAAAGCACCTAACTTCCAGTGAGCTCACCGCCCATAGGTAGGCTGACAGTATGAAGCGGTGTGATTTGGGCGGTAGAGACACTTTATGTCTTACGATATTTTCAAATAACATTCTCTTCTTTTTCCTTTGTCTGTGTCTTTCTCTCCTCTGATCATTTGATTGCTCAGCTGTATTCTGTCTTGTATTAACTTCTCTCAGCCGGGCCAATCCACAACTGCGTCCTGAACTCTGAACCTTCTGTCAATCATTACTGTTCATCTCCTCTGCCATATGCTCTACATTCCAGAGTTTGATTTTTATTCCTCTTAATGTCGGTGCAGGATGGATCTGTGATCTTTCCGGGTTGTCATTTTTGCAACATCCGTCTCTTAATCTGGTCTCTGAGCCAACGAGAGAAAGCTATTTAGCTTTCTCAGGCTTCTATTTAAAAGTGAGGTTAAGCCAACCAATGCCAGAGCCTGATCAACAGACTGTAATCTACACTTAGACCTAATGAGCTTAGTTTGATCCCTGAGCACATGTTCCCTCCTCAGTACACAACTCGCCAGTGGACGCTGGTTCTGCTGGTTTTCTTACAGGTTTTCATTGTCTTACCAACAGACAGGACTGGTCTGTGACCACTTGATATCATAACCAGGGCTATAAAGAAAAGGCAGCTACAAAACAATGACAAACCCTCACAAATAAATAATGTCTGTACTGGAAAAGATTCAAGCTGCAAGTCAAACAGGGAATATTTGTTTTCATGAAATGTCTCACCAGAATTCATGTGGTACAGAATTACCTTTAAATCTTCCAGTTAATGCTGCAGGATTCAGCAGACCACATGTGAGGGATTATTATGGCATTAACGCTGAGCCGTCACACACCACTGACTCAGGCTGGAACTGTAACTAAGGCAGAGTTTGTAGCGTTATTACATTATAGTATATTCGAAAATCAAATTGTACAGTATTCTTGTTTGCTTCTTTTGTTTGTTGATGAGTTTTCATTAATGATATTTCTAAAAAGGGAACTTAACCAATTATCTATAATTTTTCAACAAATATTTTCATACGTATTACAAACCAGCCATTAGGGAGCACAGGCGAGTGTTTTTAGTTCTGATCCCAAGCCTGGATATATTGTGGGTGTAGCATCAGGAAGGGGATCCAGCGTAAAACGTTGGGTAAATCAATGGTGCAAGTCGACAAAGTGTTTTTGGACACATTAGTAGAAAAATGCTAGAGATGGAACGATCAAGCAGAAGACAAAGAGGAGATTGGTGGATGCAGTGAAGGATGACATGGAGGTAGTTGGAGTCAGAGTAGAAAATACAGAGAACAGGGAGATGGAAAATGTTGGTTCACAGTGAAAACCACATTGAAAGAAGAAGAAGATTACCACTTCACATACTATCTTAATTATCTTGTAGTTTTGTTTCTGCAGTGCAGTGTTATGTCACTCCTCTATGAGCAGCGGTAGAATTATGGAAACAAAACACCAGAAGGGTTTTGTATCGGAACTATAATAAAGGACAAGGTCCCAAAAGCAAAACAAACAAAAACAGAAGTATATTAAATATTAAACCATTTCTAAATGAAAGTAATAACAGCAGAGTGAAAGTAACAGCAGGGCTATCTTCAGCATATAGAACCAGGTGACGACCTGTTGACGCATAGTAACGTGCACAATAATTTAATACTTTATATCAAAATGAAGTAGAAAATGTCATGGGTTGAAGATTTGGTAAACCTAGGAGCCCCTGTGCAATTTTGTACTTGTACTTTTTTAATATAACAAACTCAAAAGCAACTTTAAGTATTGCTCAAGGCCAGGTCTTTTGTCATTTTAGAATCACATTTAGCAACCTATGTACTAAATTATAAAATGTGCTACCATTTATTTATTTTCTGATTTTGAAGGGAAAAGTCCAGCTTATCTCCAGAACAAAAATCTGAATAAGAGTATGAGGAAACGCAAAGATAAATTGTTGGAAATTGAGGTTAAGAAAGGAAGAAGGATGGATTTTAATTTTATATTTGTCATTGTTATTAGTTATTAAATCATTTGTTTTAAAAAAAAATCAAAGTTTGATTAAAAAAAGGGGTGTGGTTTATCCATAAGTGGGGGTAATCGGACTTGTCGGAGTTGACGGTCTAAAGAACAATTGACATGTTTGGGACTGCACACATGTAAATATTATAATCTTAGTTTGTTGATTCTCAAGTCCTGGTGTCATACTGATGTTATTATGAGGCGTATTCATTTGACTTCACAAAACTATGACGTCACTGACGGCCTATGGTTGAAATGCACGGCCCTCCACTGGTTTTCAGGCACTTTCCAGTAACATACTTCCCCTAAGGACTCCTCTCCCCAACTGTTTAGTTGTTGTCTAAAGCTGTTTTCCTAGACAGATTAACGTAAGGTTATACAATGTTCACAAACCGTGACATAGGGAAATGAAACAGATGACAGGAACAAAAGTAGTAGCAGTAGTCGTCCACTAGTTGGTGTTGTTGAAAATTAATTCTTTCATGATAAACAACATGATCCAACTGTTTGTTGGGATGTTACTGTCCTGACCTGTTGGGTTAAATCAAACCATTGATAATTTCTACAATTGCATTACAGCAAAGCAATAATGGTTTCTACAAATCCCCTTCTGGTCCAAATGTAGCAAATACTACATATATAGTTAAGTGCTCTTGGTTTGGTCATTCAGTTCACCCTAACCCTGCTCAACATCTCCTAAATTATTTTCTTAATCTGTCACTCTTATTTATTTATTTCATTTTTTGATGCTGAGATTCTCTTTGGGGGTGACAAGGATGGACAAGATCAGGAACGAGGTGATCAGGGGGACAACACAGACAAGAAGGTTTGGAGAAAAAGCTAGAGAAGCCAGATTAAGGTGGTTTGGACATGTTCAGAGGAGGGACAGTGGTTATATTGGGAGAAGAATGCTAGACATGGAGCTACCAGGTGAGAGAGGAGATTTATGGATGCGGTGAGGGAGGACATGGAGGTGGGTGGAGTTGGAGTTGGAGGAGGATACAGAGGACAGGGTGAGATGGAAATTGTTGACTCGCTGTGGCAACCCCTGAAAAACGGTATAAGCCGAAAGAAAGAGAAGATTATTTCCCTTTATGATTATACAGTC
>JAFBJS010055251.1:0-66667 GCA_016785265.1 Paraplagusia blochii | reverse complement strand
GAGGGACAGTGGTTATATTGGGAGAAGAATGCTAGACATGGAGCTACCAGGTAAGAGACGAAGAGGAAGGCCAAAGAGGAGATTTATGTTTGCGGTGAGGGAGGACATGGAGGTGATTGGAGTTGGAGTTGAGGATACAGAGGACAGGGTGAGATGGAAATTGTTGACTCGCTGTGGCAACCCCTGAAAAACGGTTTAAGCCGAAAGAAAAAGAAGAATATTTCCCTTTATGATTATACAATATTATATATTAATATTATGGAAAAAAATATTAGACCACTCTTTCTTTAATTTCTTGTCCATTTAAAAGTCTGCTTTCACTTAATCTACATTAATCTGGACAAATATAATAACAACAAAAAAAGCTCATAATTAAGTTTAATTTCAGAGCTGATTTCTGGCCAATTTGCATGGTTTTATTGACAGTGACAAAAATCACTTCCGTTCATTCGTAGTCATTGCATGGTTTTGTGTTCATTGTTTCCCCCAGGTGATAAACCTTTAGTGGAACAAGGCATTAAGATGAACAAGGAATTGAAGATGGTACCTTTTGCCTTACTTGAAATATCCCTTGAAAATCTCTCTCCTACAGGAAATATACTTCCTGAGTCTACTGGCTATAGAAATATCACCGCCTTGGATGAAAATCAAGCTGTTTTCAGGTGACATAAACCCTTGCATGATGCCATTCTGTCGTCTTTGCTTCCTGCTTTTTCATCATGCTGTTCTGAGTGCAGACATTCAAGCCTCAGGTCTGCCCCCTGAAAATGAGCTGCATGAGGAATATCTTGAAGTTATACTTTTATCTGCAGTATTCAGTATTTTTTTTGTCTGCCTCTCTCTGTCTTTTTTTTTTTTTTGGCTTAAAGCAGAGGGCACCTCGCGCCTCGCCTCGAGCAGAGCACATGATTTCATTAATCCACATCTATGATTCCTTTCTAACCCTCCTTTAAATTCAATAATTACTTTAAGGAGGCTATGCCACACAGGGAAAACCCCTAATAAACCTTCACACTCCAAGCATGTTGCTTTAGTAGTTCAAGCATTAGTAGGACAGAGAATAAATAATTAGAAGGTGGCACAAAAAAAAGGTTAATTGCCTAACTATTTGTCTAGCCTGGTTAACATTGATAAAAGGAACCCTAATGTTTGTCTGGATCAAAATAGGCGTTTGAAGCTCTGAATTCCAACCGTTTAATTTTCATTCATTAAGTTTTCTGACGAACATTAATATCATTCTGACGAAGGTTAATATTTGCGTCCCTGCAGGGCAGGATTCAACTTCAAGGGTTTTACCTGCTGGGTTTGTTATTGTAGAGCAGGTTATTAAAGTATGGATGTGTCCACAGCCACAGCCAGATTATTACCCGCAAAGATCTCAGCGATACGGTTGTCATGTTTGTCCACAGGTACAGCCTAGTCGAGGGGGGAAATGGCCTCTTATGGATTTTCAACAGCACATGTAATGTTGGAAGCAAACACACATGACATTTACTCAGAGTGAATCACCAGCTATAAAAGGATGAGTTTTATCCTCACGTAGAACGGCATAGATCATTTCAATGGACTATGACTTTTTCAACTTTTATTTACGATGTTTGAGAATATTTTTATATGAGTCATTATTGAATATTGGTTTGTGCTGATTCCTCACAAATAAAAGTTGTAGGTTCCATATTGTAACATATAAGTAATAACACTATTAATAACAATAGTACTAACATTGCATTGGTTGATAAGTGATCAAGTCTCCCAGTAACAAGGATTCCCATTGTAAATGAATTTGCTTCTATACTCTGTGCTCTGCACATGACATTACAGTATACAGAGAGTTCTTGACTGATGCTGGAATCCCGTATGTAAAATGCAACATAACTTGATTCTTACCATTAAACAGAGCTCGCATAGTGTACATAACATTCTAGGTACATGGGCAAACTAAGGCCCGGGGACTGGATGTGGCCTATTTGTCTAAGTCTGGCTCACATTACGTTATTTACATTATTTTATTAATTTCTATTATTATTTTATGTCTGCCTTTTCACTGCAATTATTTAATTTCCCCAATAGATTGTGCTCAAAAGGCTTAAAGCATTTAAGCCTTTATAGGTGTCTTTTACATGCCATTTGTCTCAGTTGACACAAACGTACGATATCGCCCTCAACTTGGTGGCAAGCAGGCCACATTTGGTTAACTTTTAGGACCCAATATGGCCTGCAGGTAAAAAGGTTCACCCACCCCTGATCTAGGACACAAAATAAAAAAATGATAGAGAGTCAGGCTTGCAATTCACAGTCATATCCACAAACAAAAAGTTCCCAGAAGCAAACGTTGCAAATAAAAGACAGTGAATGCAGCTCAATCTTAGCTGTGGTGTTTTTTGGTGTCTACTGGGTAGCACACACGATCACATTTGTCGGATCTCCTCAAAAACTAGATCCCACGCAAAATTTGTTTAACTGTTGCCATAATAAATTGGCAATGTAACCACAAGATGCAGGTCAAGGGCATGATCAACTGAGGACCTCCTGTTTAAGGACTGTCTTCATCTGCTTCTCCGTTACCAAGTGGGGCCAACAGTCTCTACTACTGCCACCCAAATTACATTGTACAGTACCAGTCTCTCAGGAGGTGGACCTTGTCGTTTCACAATGATGACAGATGTATCAGCTAATGTTGTTTCTTCATATCCTTTGGACTTTGTGTGTGCTCATACTTGCAATAAAATCTTCCAAACCATCTACAAATGGTTTGTATTAGAAAATCTGTGAGTCTGCATGGTACCTGCATGTAGGGACAGAACAAATACTTAGCCTAAAGCTTGTTATGCCTGAGTGCACTCTGATCCTACACCTGGAAGTTGTTGGGATCTGTCTCTCATATCATGAATCAAACAAATTAAAAATAGATTTTAAAAGACTATTGTTATTATGTTGAGCAGATTTTTCAAAGTGTCTGAGCTGCAGATGAATTTACAGTGAAGATGGATGTCTGTCCCAGCACTACCAAAAAAAAATATATATATATTCATAAAGTTTTTCCCTGCAGGCAAGAGAGGGACATTTGTGAATCTTCTTTAATCCTCAGCTGTATTTTCACCAGATGTTCCCTGGCCTTGGGAGTTGTAATGAAATAGTAGTTAAAGGCAGCATCGACTCTTGGGTCTTATTTCCAGGTCGTTAATAATGAATGTTTGGTGTTGGATGTTCTCTGTTCCAGGCTCCTCCCAGTCGAGAGAGTAAGGCAACATTACTTTCAGCCCCTGACCTAAGACTTCTTATGAATTGTTCTGCCCTTTTGGAAATTTTTGACATGAGGTATTAATAGCATTTAGTCATTATTGCATTTGTTAGAACGACAGATGTTTTCAATGCGTATGTGACAATAAAAATCTTGGAATTTTTATTGCCTATCCCAGCTTTTAATTAAATGTGATCTTATGTGCTTTAGATCTGTGGCGTCTGATTATACCTTCTGAAGAGTATCCAGGTTTACCTGAAGGCCAACTGCTTTTACTGTGGTACTAGAAACTGTAATTATATTTTAATTTATAACTAGTACACAGCCGTCATTGATGTGACTGACAAATTTGTTTATCAGTTATGTAATCCAGACCACCCATTTTGCAGCAGATGTATTTTCTCATTCATTTATAACAGCACATTTTAATGTGTTTGACTTCAGATAACAAAGCTGCTAAGCTACAATACAATCAATACAAATATCTTTATATGAACTGGAACGTACATGGGAACATTTTATGATGATGGAAGATAATGCTTTCTACTTTCTTAATGTAAATATATATATACAGTATATATATATATATATTAATTTTGTTAAATTTGCAGCAAGTTCCAGTTTTGTTCTTTTTGTGTTTTCTTTACCCCACCCTGTGTGGGTTGCGCAGGGTCTTTGGTTTGATTACGATCAGCAGGCAGTTTCCTTACTGGGGGTATGTTGACAAAATGAAACCTAACCCTGGGGCCCCACTTTCAACAATAATGGTCAACTCCAAAAACAAAACACTCACAACAAACTGCCCTGCAAATCAGTTTATACTTTAGAAATTTGTGTTTTTTGGATATCCTCATTTTTTAAATGCAGTTTTATGCCCAAAGTAGAGGTGTTGAGTTATGATTTACAATTAAATACTCGTGATCTTAGCGGGTGGGCAAGCATGGATTTGCGTTGGTATGTTCTGCCTCTAACAGGGATTTTGCAAGTGCACATTGTTGCTTGCAACTTTTACACAACATGAACACAAATATGAGGAAAAACACATGAGAGTGCACACAAGTTGTAGTGATGAACATCAGTGTCAATGATGGAGATGGGAATCAGAGCTGATTTGTGACAGACAAATTGCACAAAACTAGAAAGGAAATGTCTATAGGACTATAGTGTAGCTTCTATGATGTACAGTTTATAGACAGTGTCTCTTTCTAGCAAACAAAAAGGCTGGAGGGGTCAGAAATAATGAGGCTTCATTGGAAGTGACAGGAAAAGCAAACGAGGACGGATGATTCTAAGAGATTGGCTTTGCTAAAAGGCTTTTAATTATGAATTTATAGAAGGAAATTAAGCGAAACAAAGGGAATTTGGACAATTCCACTACAGTATGTTATTGTCAAGGGCAGCTAAGGAAACAGATTTGGGTCTGCAAGACCTCAGGATGTAGTTACCAGGTTGCAACTAAGGTGATCTGATCATAGCGTCATCCAGACCCACATGACATCCAGCTACCGGCAGGAAGCCTCACAATATGGAACAGTGTGATTTGGGGATGCGGTTGTTGAAACCGCTGCCCCAGAGATCCATCAATGGATATAGATTATGAAGAAAATATAAGAACTGGACAGAGCCATCATCCTATTGTTCCTATTCACTAGGACAAGAGTTACTTCACCTTCATTGCATTACATTTGTAGTTTATTTGTTCTGACAATTTTCACCACTGTTACAGAAAAATAACTAGCATTTATAAAATGTACTTCAAATGCCATGTGGAAATGCTGACGCTGTTCTTCTCCCTGTGGAAGGTCTTAAATGGCTTTCCCCTGCTAGTTAGGTTAGTTGGAAGTTTAGCTAAGACATTACGTGGTTATGGTAAAGCCCGAGTGTAAATAAATGGAGGTCGCGACAGAGTCCTGACAAGAATAGCTGAGCAAACGTGTCTGCGTGTGTGTATATTTATGTGTGATTCGAGTAGTAACGGGGTCTCAGCTTTCCCCGCCTCTTCCCTCTTCCGTCCAATCAGAGCCAGAGAAGCGCCCATTCGGGGGCCTGTTCTCTGGTTCTCTGCGGCGGCGGCAGCCAGTGGAGCAGACGGTGGGGGAGGGTCACGTGTGTACACAGTGTGGGGCTCAGCAGCTCTCCAGCAGTAGTAAAGTCTGTGTCGGACGGCCCCCTTTTTTCAGAACAAGCCTCGTCTAAGAAGTTGAGTAGATGCGTTGCGGAGCTGAGAGTCAAATGCGGTAAAAACAATATTTTTGGCGGCGGCAGGACTACTAGACGAACCTGCAGCGCGTGTTTTTAAAGGATTTTACCCTTTTAGGACCTGTGTTGTCAAATGAAAGGAACGAGAAATGACCGTGAAAATGCTACATCCCAACTCAATGCCTCCGTAGGTTTGTCACCGAGCCAAATCCATACGATTCTGGTAAGTTCCCTGTACTTTTTCACTATTTTTTGGTAAAATAAAACAACACATATGGCTGTAAATCCGTATCTCCACGGCCACACGAAGACATTTATATATAAATACCCTTTGCTCCAGACTTGGCAACAATAGTCTCAAAAAAGGAGGAATACAACACCATGACAACTGTCCACGCTTTTTTACGCGCAGGCAAGTAGTAAAGGAGAAACCCGCAGTCTCCAAAGCCGTAACAATGATTATTTTTGCAGTAAATTACAGACCTTCAATAAAGTCCTGTGTACACTGGGTTACGGACACCTGAACCCAATTCTCACGGGATCATCTTTCTGCGGTGCAGGAGAGAAAAAAAAAATTAAGAAGAAAAAAAACAAAACAAAGTTCTATCAGTTAAATCAAAGTCACATTTGCTGAGGACCTGGCAATCTGACGTGACAAATATATTTATATTTGTCGTATATATTTATTTAGACCCTGCCTTTGTCTATATAAGTATTATTGTTATTATATACTGCTAACGCATTATATTGTAGTTATATATTCAGTCCATAATTTTCCAAAGGTATTAGTAAGTTCTGTCTATCTATCTATCTATCTATCTATCTATCTATCTATCTATTTGAAACACAGGTAAAATTAATAACCAACGTACAGTGCTAGTGATTTATGTCAGAAAATGTTTACGTTAGATATTAAGCAAAAATCACTTGTGCAAGAAAACTTAGGGGTTCATGGCAGGTAAAGACACATGAATTAAATGTAAATTCTGCACAATATTTTACAACTGTAACTGCATATAGACATGTAGCCCCATAATTTAGCTCTGTGCTCCATTAAAAAGCCAGTTGTCTGTACCTACAGAATGCCAAAGCGACTCTGATTATCATGTGATGTTTATACTCAGAAAAAGGAGGGCAGCATTATTTATACTGATTAAAATTGTCCATTTTTGTTTGATGACCGATATCCTTCAAGATCTCCTTATCAGCTGAAGACAAAAAGTTGAGCTTTGTTTGCAACACGTCTCCAGTCAAATGTCTAATTTTACTGTTTCAATGAAGCAGTTCCGGAAAGGGGAAGGCCATCTGTACACCTGCATTAACCAGCTGCCGTTCTTAGCCCTTCTTGTCTTTCATGTTCTTAGATCGAACACCTTGGATCAAAGTTTCCGATACTTTTTTCAAACAGGAGGCAGAAGTTCAGATTCAAGGGTTAATGCACAGGAGTAGTTACCACGTGATCCTAGAGAGTGCAATCTAAAGCAAAACAGACCTGCGGTGCAGACAAGTACAACACTAGAGTGTCTGAGGAGGAATGTATTTTTGGTTCACATGTTTTAAGAGAACAGTAGTCTATATCCATGACTGTTTAGGTCACTTTATCTGTGTTTACCTCACAGTTCTGCAGATCACTCCAGTCCACCCATATTGGTAATGCAACACATTTGGCCAAAGTGTAGTTGATATACATACAAAAAACACAGTATATAAAGAAATGAATGACAAATTACAATTAAAAAGGAACAACTATAAAGCTACTAAAGAAAAAAAAATCATTCTAAGTTAAACAAAGTTAAAATAAGTACATACTTATTTTATCTATGTTTTTATGTCATTAATATGTCATTTTAATGTGATTATTTTATGTTATTTCATACCCATACCTTTAGGTATAGGCAGGTTTCAGGGTGCATAACATTATTGTCAGTCAAGTTGTCAAATGTTTAATACTCTTTATCCTGCCATTGTACATTTATTTTTGTAAAAGAAGTCCATGCCCCTGACCCAAACGCTCAAAAACAAATGCCTCATTCCTGTTTATTTTAGTGTAACAAAATGTCCGCTGGCTGTCAGAATGACCTGTAAACTTAATATAAAATGTAATAAATGTCATAGTTGCTACAAGAATACAGACACAGAGCGTGGGTGAGAGGGCACAGGCATCATTGATCCACTACCCACTTTACTAAAAAACAAACACAATGATAAAAAGAGAATGTATCTCAAACAAAATACTCCGATTGACATAAAAAAATATTGTTTTGGCAAACCTAGACATCACTCTTGTGTGAACACATTTAGGTTTCATATTGTTTTAAGATTGAAGAAGCTTTATTTGTCAAATAACATTGCAGGCAATGACAGTGAAATAAATGTGTGGTAGCTCACAAATGTGCAAACTGTCCATACAGGTAATTAAACCTAGGTGAAAAAATAAGCAAGTAAAATATTAACAAAATAGAAATAAAATATAATATAACATTAACAATATACACAAGTTAAAATAAAATAAAGTAATATAATATAAGAGCAAGAACAAGCCGTATGGAGACACTATGTACGTGCAGTACGTGGATACAATTTTCTTTACATTTATACACATATACCCTCACATATGTACACATCAGCACAACCATATATGTATGCATATACACATATCTGTACATAAGCAGGAATATAAATAGCAATACTTCTTAAGACTAATATATACTGCAGGTGTGAAAATGACATATTCCATACAACTTCCTTAAACCTCAGTAAGTTTGTTCACCACTCACTTAATCAAAAGCCTAAATTATGGTTTACACTTGCTCCTGGCAGCTCTGTCCATTTGTCCAAAGGCTGTGTGTACTTAATGTCTGTAAGCCTACTCAATACTGGTCATTGGCCTCTGACGAGTGCCGATCTGACAGTTGAGCATGCCGTCCAATTGGGATTCAGAGAAGAGTGTGCAGTCAGAGCATGACTCATAGTTGACCCCAAACCTTATTCCATCGAAGTGACCTAACCATTTACTGAAAGATGTTGCGACACTTGTGTTGCATAAGTCCTGGGACACTTTTGAAATGTTTAACCTCAAGAATTTTAAATATGCCTTGGTCATTCAGCATTAGGTTTAGAGAAAAAAAAGCTAGAGAGTCTAGATTAAGATGGTTTGGACATGTCCAGGGGGCAGGGGGGCAGTGGTTATATTGGTAGAAGAACGATCCTAGAGATAGAGCTATCTGGTAGGAGACAAAGAGGAGATTAATGGATGCAGTTAGAGAGGACATAGAGTCAGAGTTGAAGATGCGGTGAGATGGAAATTGTGGACACGTCTGTAACCTTTTGTCAGTTTAGATTTTGTGAGTAATACTGGTAGAGACACTTGATTGTGGTTTGTATCCTTTCCATCTTCTCCATCAGCTTATCTGGTACTGGGTCGCAGAGGCAGCAGTCTCCATGACTGCCACCCAAATCACACTGCACCAATCGATGAGCCTTCCTCTGGGTAGTGAGGCCAGATGTTTTCATTTCCAAAACTGCCATTTCAAAATACAGATTCAGGTTTCACTTGAATTAGAAATCTCCCCATCATTTTCCGCTACAGTTCAAAGTAGTGATATATTTGCTGAAGACCCAATGTAGTATTCCAGTATTCGAAATACCAGAAAGGTATGTGGTCTTATTTATTTAGTGATGTACAGCAGTCCTGCTGCCTTCGCTCCATTGCACACGGCTGCAGGCATGAACAGCTAATCATGTGACATCACTCAGTGTTCTGAGAAGAGCCTGTAAATTCCAGTAAGGATATATGAGGGGTGTGGGCCTCGTATGTCACACTACTCCCATCAGCCGCTGAGATCTGGCTGCGAAAACACGGAGACGTAAAGCATGTGGGCGTTTCTGTTACAAGATGGTGCGGAAAGTTCAACCAGGGATTTGACCCTCAGTCAAGAGTCAGTCAAAGTCAAGGGCAACAAAACACAGACTTTGAACTTAAATGTCTGAATACAATAGCTGAGTAGTTTTAGTTGTACTCATTTATTTAGGAATATTGCAACAATGCATGTATAGTCTGAGTAAATGTAAAGTCGAGCTTTATCCAGATATTAGTTATTCTGTGCTGTAAATAGAGGTTGTGTGATTAATAAGTAATGTAAGAATCATTTTGACCACGGATTAACTTGTAAAAGTTAGAGCTTCATTTTGGTTAAAACTAATCATAATCACGATTATTTGATTCTTCTCTCTGAGTGTTACAGAAAATGTATTTAAGAGAAGTGAAAATATTCATATATATATATATATATATATATATATATACAGTATATATATATATATATATATATATACACATATGAAATTATTTGACTAAATCTGTTTTATTGTCGGTTATTGCCAATATTCAATATATTATGTGATTTACTTCATTTGCCCTGAGTCCTTGAACACACCAAGATATAGTGTACATGTGCATTTTGTTCTGTTCTGCCATTGAGAGCGGTCATGGAGTATGCTGGCTGTTTTGCCCTGAGTGGTCAGTAGGGTTAAGCATGCATCGTGGCCAGTAACAGCATCTGTGCACTTGACAGAAATAAACTGCTTTTAGGCGAGTCAGTCCCATTCACTCGCCTGAAACTGTTTTAGTTTATACTGGTGCACTGAGGACACCTAAAACTATTATCATTTCATTTTGATACTTTTTGACTCTATTTCTGTTTTCATTAGAGCCAAAACCGTAATACAAATCAAATTTTGAGGAAGCCCCCATACCTCGTATACGTTTAGTGTTTTTGGTTGTCTGTATTTTCCGAGCTCATTCTCGTTGTAGTCTGGACACTGTTTGACCATGGCTCTTGTCTGTAGCAGAAACAAAAATGTTGTAATGTATTGTATATTTTATATTGATATTGTCACTAGTGTGACGCAAAATACACTGTCCATCCATTTATCTATCTATAAATCTATCTAGTTTTCAATTCTTCCATTCCAAACTAGTTGATTCATGAGCCTGATACGTCAACCATTATTGTTTTCAGTACTAATAACCACTTACTTATTAATCAGTATTGGAGATCATTTTCTGCAATATTTTCTGCAAACTGCTCTAACTCATATTGTTTCTTAACAACTTATGATACAGGAAAGAGGTACTATATAAAAATTGATTCCTGTTCACACATATTTTGGCACGTGCATAACAACACAATAACTGTTATTTCTATAGTGACTTGAAATACAACATTATTTTTGATGATTTCAAATAACCTACCAAAATCAATAACAATAATAATAATAATAATAACACCTTAGCTAAGTTTGGCTGAGCATGTGTAAGATACCATAGTTAAATATTTTAAACTAGATGTGAGAGTCTTAAGTGTTGGATTTGTCTTGAAGGGTGTCATATTAGTGCCATCCTCAAACCTTACAGTTACATATAGTACAAGTCACGGAATTGGAGATTTCTTGACATACAGTCAAGTACTTCCCAGCCAACAACATGTTAGGTTCTGTTACCCATTGTTAGCCGCCACAAAATCGGCTAAAGAACATAATTTCTATGGAATCATTATGTTTTATTATCAAATTTGATATAATTAATTAATTGTTAATACAAGAAGTAAATTAGTTTTAATCATTGAATACATGTTTTGTATTCATAATGTTACTGTATATGCAATACAACGTATGATAAAATTAGTTTCTCTTCTTTTTTTTTCTCATAACCTGCGGCACTTAAAGCAGTCATAAGTACAGTATTTCACCCAAAACATCCAAAGAATTTTTTTGAGGTGATTTGCAAGAATGTAGGCCAGCAAACTCCAAAGGTAAACATTTGAATAAATATTATTAACTAACATTGGCAATAAATTATCAAATTATTGGTGATGCACCCTACCCAGATGTAGTTGTAGCTTTGTCCAGAAAAGGCAAAGACAGCTTGGAGTAAAAAAAACAAGAAGTAAAAACATGTTCGGATACCCCATCAAAGCTTTTTTTAAAGAAAGGTATTAGAAAAAAAAAAACCTTGGAGCTGGTAAATGGGCTTCAGCAGCAACACTTCCGACTCCACTGTCTTCTGAATCTATTGAGACATCTACACCAACTGTGAATCCTTCTGGTTTTTACAACCTTACCACTTCAAACATCACATCCATCCTCTGCTCTGACATGGCTAGGAAGAGGGAGACAGTCTTTATTACTCTGAATTTGCGTGTACATTGGTTACACTCTTCAGAGTGTGTGTGTTGCCTCTGTGCTCGGATCAGAATATTTGCGTTTACCCCGATCCCTGTTTTTCCCTCAGTTGAGTGGAAAAAATGCGGTTCATTATCACAGACTGCTGGCGTAGTGTGCAACGGTGCAGTGCAACAGCTTACGCACACCACATATTTGGCCTCCAGTGATCTGTAGTTGTTGTTTAAGGTGAAAATCAGATTTGACTTTGAAGTGTGGACTATAACCAGGTGCAGCCTACATCTGAATTAAATTTGTTCCTGCTATTAACTTTCTCTGTTTTCAGTCCCTTTTGCCAAGTCAAAGTTTTATGATTTTCCAGTTTGTAATTTGCCAACGAAAGCATTCATTGGCTGTTATCTAATGATGCATTGAGAAATCTTAGATAGGTATACATGCTGTTAAATACAAACCAGTCATCTAATCCATAAAACAGAACAGGAGACCACACAAACTTCAAGTTGAATTTAATTTCAACCAATTGTGGTTTAAAAAACAAACTTGTCTCGTTGGGTGTCTCTCATGACAAGACCCATTTTGTGGTTATTTCCAGTCGCCAATGTAGGACAAGCTTAGCAAAAGCAAGACCTCGGCATTTAGTGTGTTGGGCAACTTTTCCTAACAATATGGTGGTTCGAATAGACACAGTTCTTTAAATGACACAACCAGTTAGTTATTGACAAAAAGCACAAGTTTAAAAGTGAATGAACACAGTGCTTAGCTTTACAAATGTTACTGATTAGCCATTTAAAGCTTGTCAAGTAAGTTGACTTGACAATTATAAGAGACCCTGACTTTAAGCTGAAAACTCTCCTTCCACTATAAGAAATCTGATCTCAAACTTCAAGACAACTGAAGAGTCTAAAGAAACTCCAGCTACTCACTCACCATTCATTGAAAACAAGATACACAACACTGTTTTCAGTCTTTAATATCAAGGGGCATATTATGAAAAGTAATTTAATTAAACTAAAGTATTTATCACATCATGCTGAGGGCAGTATAAAAGTAGGGCAATAGATGAGCACTTGGTCGCGTGTACTGGTCTTTCTTCTGACAATGAGTTACATTTCTGTACTTGTTTTATCACACCTTGATGACTGATCATAAGTAATATTTTCTTAAATTTGTGGCATGAAATCAGCTGCGAACCTTTGATTTATAGGTTATTCTAATAAAGCACTTAAAACTAAAACGACAATACTATCCACAGTCACGATGGTCTGATAACTGCCAATTTTGGCTTCTTGAAAGACAAAGCCAGTGGATTCCTCAGGATTCAATCCCAACATAAATCACCCTAATATATATCCGTTGATACTTTATTATTTGGGGCTTTTGAACCGTTGGAAGCTGCAGGCTCAGCCAGTAATGACAGGGAAGAGATGTCAGTTTACGACAGGGGCTAATTAATAGTGACACTCAGTGGAAAAAGCAATCAGCTTAATGGTAGCATGGGAAAAAATATAACATTGCTGCCACTGGAGTGTTGGCAGCAATGGAGTTCAGGTAAAACCAGATTTAGTATCAACATAGCATAGTACACTAAACACTGGCTTAATCTTAATTTTACCAAAGCCTTATTTTGCATTATAATACAAATAGCAATAACAATGTGTACATTTTGATTATTGATTGGTTTTGATTATCTGGTATATTGAGCCTTGAGCATGTATTAAGTGAAATTTTAAAGTCAGTTAAGAAATTTATTTTATGTCAATACATTTTTCAATACAAAACTAGTTGTGGTGACCTAGTGGTTAAGGAAGTGGACTTGGGTCCGCAGGACTTCAGGTTCGGACCACCAGCTGCCATGTTGCCACTGAGCATAGCACCGACCCAACCCACATAACTTCTTGTGGGCTCACCACCCACTGGAAGGCTCACAGTTTGGTGCAATGTGATTTGGGTGGCACCAGCTGGCAACGGACAAGCAGAAGATGAATGAATGAATGAATGGGATAGATAGACGAATGAATGGATAGATGAAAGTGAGTCTCCACAAGCTTCACAACACGAAAGCAGCAGTATAAAGACAGGACTATTGAATATACAACTTTATTTCTGTAAAATAAGGAAAATAAAAAAAATAAGGAAACATAGCTGCTCACTTAAACACAGTGTTGGATTTTCATATGACTGGATTTACTGACGTTTTGAACGAGTTGTCCCTTTCATCTGAATTTGGCATTTAAAGGTCATGGGTTTCAACATTTCTAGCCAAGACCTTGAACGCAGGCTTATCTCCTCTTCTGAGGCATCGTATCAGAAACCTTGTCTTCATCCAAGTCTGTGCTTTCTTTAGACAAAGCTGTTGGGTTTCTTCATATGTAATAACTTCACAGGGTTTTAACACGGTTTTAACCAAAAGGCTAGTTTTCATCTGTAGTCATCTGGTCAGGTTGTAATATAAAATACAAATTTAAAAAAACAATTCATAAAGAATATAACATCACAAAATTACATTTGACCATTTGTTCAAAACATCACAGTAGGCCTTTATTCTACTGCCGGCAGCTGTAGGTGTTGATAAGCCACATTTTCATTTTTTTTTTTTGTGAAGGCCTTGTATGTTTTAAGCTGTTGAATCTCCTCAGGTACTGAGTTCCACACACTCCACACTTCTTACTGACTGGGGAATTTTACTAAAAAAAAAGGATACAAACCTTTTTTGAAGTAAACATGGAGAGAACCTGTAAACAGCAGGAAAAGAATGGCAAGTAAAATATATAATAATAGGAATAGACATCCACAGTAGTATTGCAAACCTTAACTTCTAACTCATAAATCTATGACATAACTCTATAAACGGACTTTAAAGTGCCCTTTCTTGTAACTTGAACTTCACCCTGAGGTTTCTTCCGTTTTTCCCCTGTCTGGGTTTTCGGGAGTCTTTCCTTACCCGGTCTGAGGGTCTATAAGGGCAGGGGGTATCTCTTTCTTTTATTCCATATTGTTTCCTAGTCTTGTTTTCATGTATGATTGATTTGTGTCTTGAGATAAGAGTTATGATTTGACACTGAAAACAAATAAAAGTTGAAGTTGATACATGTAAAAAAAAGGATTGTCAATTGAAATAATTGTAAACTGAATCACATCTTTATTTAATCACTAAGAGCTTTTGATTTCCCTTTACTTTGACCAAGGCAATTAAAATAATTCATATGAAGTGGTCAGAGATAATTAACACTCCTTGGCTACACATCAGCTAAGTAGTTTTCTCTGACCCTTTATTGAGCTCCAATCTTTTCAATCAGTCCTTGCCAAAGACCAGTGCGTTATATTTCGCCCTTTATGCAGCGGACAAGAAAACCTTAAAATATACTTTATCCTGCCCTTACCACAAGAGAGGCAAGCCTTTAAACCACAGTGAAACGTAATTGGACAGGACAACAACATAATCGGGTGTAAACTTTTGATTTCAAGAGCTCAGACATTCCAGATGTTTCTGTTTCTGTCTATCATGTTCCAAAAAAAATCATTCCTGGGGATACTATTTTTTCAAACATGCAAGCGATGTTGATAGGAATTTGTTTTTCTGTTTGAAAATTGGTTGTCAACATGGTCTCTCTATTGTGTGATGATGTAAGAAAATCTGGTCTGGTAATTTGATGTGTTTCACACTCACATAGCAGTTGTAGACTAAAAAAATAAACAAGACCATGTCTTGCTTTTTGGTGTGAAATTATCTTTGCAGTAACAAACTCTTTTTTCTTCTCCGCCTGCAGCTGACCTGTTGAGCTTGCTTGACCAGTGTCGAGGGCCAGCGATGTGGATCTGCATGGTTTACAATGAAAGCGACACCAGCGTGGACTTTCACCTCTGTGAGAACTTTAGCCTCATTCTGTCGGTCTCCTCGCTCATCTACCTCCTGGTCTGCTTCCCACTGGGCCTGTGCTACAACATGCTGCTGGTGGCAGTCAACCTCTCCAACAAGGTCTCCATGACCATGCCAGATGTTTATTTTGTCAACATGGCCATTGCGGGTCTTGTTCTTAATGTGGCCGCACCCATTGAGCTGCTGAGCCCCACCTTCACCCGCTGGAATGTTTGGGAGTACAACAACGAGGTCCACATCACCCTGCTTATCCTGTTCAACATCTCTTCCCTGGTCATCATGTATTCCACCACGCTGCTCAGTTTGGACTACTACATAGAGCGTGCACTGCCTCGCACTTATATGTCCAGCGTGTATAACACCAAACATGTGTGCGGCTTCATCTGGGGCGGCGCCGTCCTCACCAGCTTTTCTTCGCTACTCTTTTACGTGTGCAATCACATTTCCACCAAGATGGTCGAGTGTTCCAAAATGCAGAACAAGGAAGCTGCAGATGCCATTATGATGTTTATTGGCTTCGTGGTTCCGGCGGTGGCTGTTCTTTATGCCTTTGTGCTCATTCTGCGCATCAGGAAGGAGTCCACACCTCTGGACCAAGACTCTGCTCGCTTGGACCCTTCTATCCACAGGTTGCTACTAGCCTCAGTCTGTGTACAGTTTATACTCTGGACCCCATACTATATGACCCTATTAGTACACACTGTGGCTGGTGCACCGGGATACCTAAGCAATCCACAGTACCTACCTACCTTCTATTTCTTTAAGTGTGTGTCAAAATTGTTAGCCTTCTTCAGCAGTTTTGCTATGCCTCTCATGTATAGACAGATGAATAAAAACTTCTCCAACAAGCTCCAACGGCTCCTCCGGCGGCTGCACTGCAGAGATCAACCATGTGTTCATGAACGCTCAACAGTTCAACAAGTAGTGTCGTGAGGACAAACAACTCTGAATCCCCAATCGACCTCATGTCCTGGTCAGCACTTATTCACCATGTCCCTCACCAGAGACAGACTCAAAACTGCCTTGGTGCTATGAACTGTGTAAATCAACAAAACTAGCTATGAAACTTCCTGTATCTACGTTAAATGAACTGACTTTTTTTTTTTTGTCCAAGATGCAATGGCTTCCTGTATCAGGGCAATAAATTTAGCTCATCTGTCAACACCAGAGACAAAGTATACATCAGTAAGAAGGAGCAGTTATTGAGGCGTGCTCTCAGTCACTGTTTCTTTTTTTATTTTTGCTTTGGCTGCTATGTGTTCATGCATGACTTCCCAATACTACTGTAAAGATCCTAAATGCTATCAGAATACACAAGCTGAACAAGGGCTATCACAATTTTTCAAAATAATTGTTTAAGAAAATACATAATATTCAATGCAATCACCCCCCGAAAAGAAGAAAGGAGTACCTTACACCAGCACGTAACATTTTGTGAGCACTATTACAGCATAGCTAGACTTCTGAAACACGCTAACAAGATTAACAGATGAGAACTCCTTGTGGTAAATTACCAGTTTTCTCAAAGATATATATATATATATATATATATATATATATATAGAAGACTGGGACATTAAGACAATTTTTCGAAGACCAGATATTGTAATGAAAACATGTTTTTAGGCAGTGTGTGGAGGTGAAGACACGGAGGCATGGATATTCTAATGAGCCGCACAACAGCACAAACACAGCGTATTTTAAATCCTTTAAGTCTAAAATGTGTTGTGTTGACAATAGGCTATTTTATATTTTGAAGATCAACCTTTAGGATCAGAGTGTTGCTTGCCTTCAATGATTTTTACAGTGGCATTACCGTTTAAAGAAGACATTATGATTTATTTAAAAATGTAGTTAATTGTACTTTACCCACTGTTTATGCTTTATAAGCTTGTCTGTTGCCAAGAGCCGAGGCTAACCCTCTCTGCAGATGGAAGGTTTTAGTGTCAAACAAAGTGCTCACGCATCGTACGTCAACTACACCAACCACTCTGGGTTATATTTTATGGTTTTAAATATGCTCTTACTCCTACACCCGAACGGATGTTTAAATTTCAGATGACAAGTGACAGTCCAAACCAGAACCAGGAAGCTATAAACTTTTATTGTCAAGTGACGTCAATCGTGCAGGGTTGTCAAAACTGCACACCAACAACCATGTTTGCTTTCCCCAAACTAGTCACACAAATGAGAACGAGTGTCAAACATTATTCCTCAGGTGAAGGACTACGTTAGCAGTTGCCAACAGATATGATAGCTTTGTTTCTAAAGCCTTCGTTTTTTTGTTTTTTTCCCACGTTTACCGTAACTATAATAATAGTTATAAGTAGCTGCTATTGTTTGCCTGTCGCCTATTTCATAACAAGAAATAAATCCTGATCTTTAAGCCACTTTGAGGCAAAAAGGATTTTTCTTAACGTATCTGAAATCCTACAGTTAACGTTTTTAACCGCATCGCGTTCATATCACACACAATGACATCATTTGCTTGTAACAACATTCAGGGTTCATTCAAAAACCGGTTTACCTCTTGTGATCTCTGCTGAGGTCACATCACATTTCTTCTGTACCCAGTAGTTTAAATCATGTCTAATTTAAGCCTCAGCTCCAGCTAAGTATGTTTGGCCTGTGTGGGTATTATACATGCAGAACCCCACACAGGGACAGCGGAGTCAGCAACGGGTCATTAAGAAACCCCCAAGGAGTGGGAACATACATTCTCTAAATTGCATGCACGCTTTATGAGTGGTTTGGTCCTTTGAAATATGCAGCTGGGCCAAACTGGTCCAGTCTCACTGAACCAGTTCGACCCAGCAAGTCACCTTGCAATCATCTACAAATTGTCACACAGGAAAAGTTTAATCTGTAAAAGGAGAAATAAATGATTTTCACCGTTTTTGCATACGTTGATTTGTCATTTTTGTTTATTTGATCTATTCTAAACTCAGATTTAACTTTAAAAAATTTTAAAAAGGTTTTTAAAATTGCTCTTCATCGTAGATTCTGTTCCTAACCTTTTTTTCTTTTTTTCATCAAGGAGGTCACATTTAGGGGAGCTTCTTTTTGTAGATGTGTTTCTGTTGACGATCACATTTTTGTTGTGTGTCGTGGTGTGTTACTTGACAAGTAGTTTATGTTCCTTTAGTTTTCGTGCAATTTTTACGAAGTATGACAAATAGATTTTCCAGTATACAAACAAAAGTACTAGTAGGTGTCCAACTCATGTTGGGTAGGCATCCACATTTGGCCTGAGGCATAAAATTAAAATATTTTGTTTCTAGTGACATGAAAAAAATAGAAACAGTAACTGAAATTTGTTTAATTTTAAGCATTTGTTCCACAAAATAGTTATTTTCTGCCCCAGATGGTTGATGTTTATTTTCGGTAGGCTGCAAGGTGAACCCTATTTTGCTATTTAACTTCTCTAAACTGCACATAAAAAACTTTCAACAAAAAGGATTTTTTTGAAAAAGATCTTGTTAATTATTTTACGGAGAACTGGCTTCTTGTGTGCATAATAGGATTTCACGAGATGACCTGAAAACTTGCTAGGACAACAGGCTATTGACGACAACAGTTCAGAGACGTGGCTGACCTCATGGTGTTACATAACGATAAGTTTTTACGATATGGTTGAATTTTTACACTTATGCTTGAATGAGTGGATGCAAAACTATGAAAAACTAACCAACTCACAATGAAATTTCAAATAAAAACTTTTATGGTTGGTAATTTTGAAGCGAAAATTCTGGGCTGGATTACTACAATCCTCACAGGTTGATGTAGAACATATTAATATTTAATCAAACAAGCATTAAAAGTATGTTCGTGAAGTAGTATGCACTTTTTTTAATTGGCACACGGGCCATATGTTTGACACCTTTCCTTTAGATCCTGTGTATCTGACAGCTCGTGTGACGATCAAGCGTAGAAGAAGCGGAGGGCGAGGAGAGGCTAGCATCAGTTGAAACATTCTGGGAATTGTTTTGTCTCCCATGGGTCTGACAGTCTCACAGTGCTGCCATTCACAATGACGGGAATGTTGTGTAGGCTACAGCTGAAAACACCACTGTCTGCATTCAGAAAAGGACCAAACACACATCTGCACATGAGGAGACTACAGAGAATGCACGCCTTTGTCAGAACAAGCATTATGATTTGATAAGTTAAAACGATAGCGCAACAAAAATAAAAATTATTTTGTGATGGAGACACAAAAACTATCAGGGTGGCAATGATTAGGTTTACATTTTAGAGTGGGAATGATAATCCACTGTATAAACCATATGTACAGATTTAGGCTACTGAACAACATTTTTCTTTTTAGTTCTGTGATCATTCTTCCCAATTTATCAATTGATCTTAAACTGCCGCATTGTGGTGAATATCTTCCTGAACACTAAAAACTTCCTGTTTTCAGTTTTGTCTGGAATTCCTCATTGATTTATCAGTCAAATCAGTCCTTTAATCCATGCGCCAGAAATTTCTTTTTTTTTTTTTTGCGGCTAAAAAACATTCCGGTTGCACTGATTTAACATTCGGCCCCTGCAGTCTAAACATACTGTACCTCCTGGTTCCTGGTGCCACTCCCCAGTAATGGTACCACTTCCTGCAGAGGAAATGCACATCTAGAAAACCTCCATTAACTCTTAATTCAAAGTCATCATATCTGTGGGAGGAAACCAGAAGGACCAGCGCTCACGCTCAGGAAGTACCGGGAAAAAACATGCAAATTTGAGGCATGATGCAAATAGGCAATGCCTAGTCACAATGAGGAACTATCTATGAACAAGTCACAATGGGGAAGAATTTTTTTAGTAATGATTCAATTTGTTATCATTTTGACCTTGTAGTGCAATAGGCCTCCCCTCATTGATCAACCGACGACTGCTGGCCTTACGACAACAGAGTCAAGACTAAAACTCACCATATTCAGACAGTTGTTCCTATTGTCTTAACCACAACCGCAGAAAGATGAAAAAAAGCAGATACACAATCTTTGTCCTCTAACCAGACAGCGGACAAATGGATCTACAGCCAGAAACCAAACTCTGTACGATAATTGTTTTCTTCCTGGGGCGTAATTCAATGAGTTGTTGTGCGTCAGCTGAGTCAACAATTGCATTTTCAAGTTAAGAAAATACCGTTCCGCCTACGTGAGGAAACAAGAACAAAATATAATCGGTCTTTAACCGATTATGACCGATAATTTTTTTTAACAATATCATGGCAGTGACACAAATCATCGTGCAATACATTCAAAAATGTGACTCCACGCTCCCCACAATGCAGACAACAATTGTGTTCCGCTACTTGAGATATTACACGCAATGTTTTGTCTTCATTTTGTATGGAAGACAAGTGTGTCTACATTGTTGTTGACAAATAGCAAAACCTTTAGGCACAGTGGGAAGTGTGTGATCTAACAGGACCATAAAAGAACAATGAAACACAAGAAATCTAAGATTTCACTCACATGCAGTTATAGCTTGTGGACAAATTATGCATAAAAATTGCCATGAAATTCATTTTTTCTTCCTCTTTGTCCCTTTTCAGGTGTTGTCTCAGCAATCAACATTTTCCATGTCCAACTCTAACTACTGTACCTCTATTTCTATCATTTATCAATCTCCTCTTTCTGGTAGCTCCATCTCTAGAATAATTTTTCTACCCATGTATCCAGTGTCTCTTCTCTGAACATGTCCAAACCATCTCAATATGGCTTCTCTAGCTTATTATCAAAACCTTCCTTTTTGTGTTGTCCCTCTAATGACCACATTCCTGATCATGTTCATCATTGTCTCTCTTAATGAGAATCTTATTCCCATTCCTCTCCTCTCTTCCACAGTCTCCACTGCTCCACAGTTGACCCTTAGTATCTAAACTCCTCCACCTTCTCCACCTCTGCTCCTTGTAACCTCACCACTCCACTGTTTCTCTTTTCATTGACACACATGTACTCTGCCTTGCTTTGACTGACCTTCATTCCTCTTCTCTCTAGTTGCAAACCTCCACCTCTCTAGGTTCTCTTCTAGTTGTGACCTACTCACACTGCAGATCACAATGTCATCTGTGAACATCATCGTCCTTGGCCACTCATGAACTGCCTTGAACTCTGCTATACAACTTAAATATTGGCATTCAGGGGTAAAAGTGAAGAAAATTTTATTTAAAAAATTCCTCAAAGAGAGACGTAAGACACGACTGACTAATTAAACACATCTTAAAATATAAAAAAAAACATTAAAAAAATGTTCTTTTCAAATAGCATTTTAGCTAAAGTTTTTATATCAACAAAACAATTAAAAGTAGGCAAAATAATTTGCAAAATGAGGTTAGCCACAAGATAAGTTGTAAAGAACTAACTGAACTATCAACAATTAAATAAATTACATATTACAAAGTAGTGTTTCTGCCTTTGTTTCTACACTGAGGTAGAATCTGAACCAGTAACTGCTAACAGGCTGATGGCTGTGTATTTAATATTACATAAATATAACTGTTTTCTATCCATCTATCCTGTGGTTCTGTAGAACATTCACAGCATTCATCCTCAATCTGTCCAATTTTAAACTTAGGGCATCGTTAGGTATGAAGTGTCATATTGGACACTTCACATGGTTCTGCCCCGGTTGCAGTAATATAAAAAACCCAGATGAGCTTTCAGCGGTGTGAGGACAGGGCAGTGCTGATCTTGCACAGTCTCCTCTGTGGTACATTAGCCCTGTTGTTGTTTTTTGTCCTTCCGAGGTCCGGGCCAGACCAAGGTATGAGGGTCAACTGTAGTCCCTCGTACAGTTCTGAGCATCAGACCACCTATGCAGTCAGAACAGTGGGCTTGTGGCTTTAAATATTTAAACTGGCCGTCCACCAACTTTCACACACAGCTCCAGACCACCATCGTCTTTCTTGATGACGCTCAGCTCAAGGCCGACGGAAAAAAATCAGTAGAAAAACATCACTTGAAATAAGCTGATGAGTCCACCAGTGAGAGGGAAGTCGCAGAGACAGACGTGTTTGATAATCTGGTGGACTACAGCTGGATAGACAAGTAAACACATTATGGATCTGTCTGTCTGTAACTGTCTGTCTCTGTCTCTGACTGTTGCACTCTCCCAAATCTGGAGACAGGTACACTTCTGCCAGATATTTTATAAGACATGGGACAGCGTCCAACCTGACAGACCAAGAGGTCTTCAGACTGCAGAAACTGGTCTGAAACAGCTACACTGTAGCTATTTTTTGTACTGATGTTGGATCACATCTGTCTTGTACCAAGTTAATCTATCTATCTATCTATCTATCTATCTGTCTGTCTGTCTGTCTCGCTATCTGTCCGTCTTTCTGTCTCTGTCCGTCTGTACATCTGCCTCTGTACCTCTGACCCTGTACGTCTACGTTTGTCTGTACGTCTTTCTGTCTTAGTGTCTGTCTGTCTGTTGTTCTCTCTGTCTGACTGTCTATCTTTCTGTCTGTCGCTCGATCGGCCTGTCTGTCTGTGTACGTCTGCCTCTGTACGTCTGTGTTTGTCTGTACGTCTTTCTGTCTTAGTGTCTATCTGTCTGCCTGTCTGTCTGTCGCTCTCTCTGTCTGTCTGTCTGTCTTTCTG
Source organism: Paraplagusia blochii (assembly GCA_016785265.1). Taxonomy (NCBI): domain Eukaryota; kingdom Metazoa; phylum Chordata; class Actinopteri; order Pleuronectiformes; family Cynoglossidae; genus Paraplagusia; species Paraplagusia blochii. The sequence goes on along the minus strand of JAFBJS010055251.1, from coordinate 43,558 downwards.
TCTGTCGCTCCATCTGTCTGTCTGTGTACGTCTGTACGTCTACGTTTGTCTGTATGTCTTTCTGTCTTAGTGTCTATCTGTCTGTCTGTCTTTCTGTCTGTCGCTCCATCTGTCTGTCTGTCTGTGGACGTCTGTACGTCTGCGTGTGTCTGTACGTCTTTCTATCTGTCTGTCTGTCTTTCTGTGTGTCGCTCCATCTGTCTGTCTCTGTACGTCCGGGGCCACCACCCACACTATCATTTTACAAAATAAAAAATAAAATATTATTATAAATTCAACTTTCTCATCAAGGTGGGGGCCGCAAAATATCGTTCCACGGGTCGCAAATGGCCCACGGGCCGCGAGATTGAGACCCTTGGTGTTAAGTGACTTAATATACGGTATGTTGAATATCTGTGGCACTATACTGTATAGTCCCTATTATGACCACAGAATATTTGTATTTTTATTTAGTCCTTGATTTCTCATGACCTAACAGACTTTCTAATGCAAATTACGAGGAGATCTAAATCTACCAATCATGCCTTTCACTTATTATGATTCAAACAAAGTATATTAGTCAACCATTTCCCTTTGATACACAGATCTGGGAAGGAACTCTATTCGGCTTTTATTTTGTACCGCAAAGCCTGTCAGGGTTGAAACATGTCGTGGAACACCTCCTGGATTGAAGTTGTTTAACGGTTCCCTTCAGAGGTAGTTGGTTCAAGCAAGTCCAGGCCAGCCCAGACCCAGCCAATTTTGAGGTATCACGCTATCATATCAAAAGTGACGTACAGTAGATGGTTACAGAGGATCAGAATGATCCAAATCCACTTTACACTGGCATGAGAAGATGCCCCCGGGGGTAATAAAACAGGGTTGAACCTGTTGGAAAAAAAAACAAAAAAAAACATACATATTCATAGCTATCTAACTAAAGTGAGTAATCCTCCTGGGACCCAGGGATAAAAAGTGAAGCTGTGATAAAATAATATAAACATTAATATTTACAGGGAGAAGCAGAATTATTAGGCAGATGAGCATTTTGACCACATCATCTTCTTTATGCACGTTGTCTTACTCCAAGCTGCAATATGCTCGAAAGCCCAATACTTATTAAGCATATCAGGTGATGTGCATCTCTCTAATGAGGAGGGGTGTGGTCTAATGACATCAACACCCTATATCAGGTGTGCATAATTATTACGCAACTTTTTCTTCCTCTGGCAAAATGGTTCCAAAGAGGGACCTGACAGGCTCAGAAAAGTCAAAAATAGTGAGATATCTTGCAGAGGGACGCAGCGCTCTTAAAACTGCACAAACAAATAAAAATAATAATAAATTTTATTTATAAGCGCCTTTCAGACACACAAGGACACTGAAAACAAACATCGAGCAATCAAGCGTTTCATTCAAAATAGTCAACAGAGTGGCAAAAAGCGTGTGGAAAAACCAAGGCGCAAAATAACTGCCCATGATCTGAGAAAAGTCAAGCTTGCAGCTGCCAAGATGCCACTCGCCACCAGTTTTGCCATATTTCATAGCTACAACATCAGTGGAGTGCCCAAAAGCACAAAGGTGTGCAATACTCTTACCTTCACCGAGACATGGTCAAGGTAAGAAAGGCTGAAAAATGACCACCACTGGAAAAAGACAAACAAGCTGAAACGTCAAGACTGATTTTTTTTTTCCCAAGGTTTTATGGACTGATGAAATGAGAGTGAGTCTTCATGGACCAGATGGGTGGGCCCGTGGCTGCACCGGTAAAAGGCAGAGACCTCCAGTCCGACTCACACCCAGCAAGGTGGAGGTTTCTGGAAGACACCTTCAAGCAGTGGTACAGGAAGAACTCTGCATCCTTCAAGAAAAACATGATTTTCATGCAGGACAATGCTCTGTCTCATGCATCCAGCCTATAAGAAGAAAAACTAATAACATGGCCTCCTTGTTCACCTGATCTGAACCCCATAGAGAACCTCTGGTCCCTCATCAAATGTGAGATTTGCAGGTAGGGAAAACAGTCCATCTCTCTGACCAGTGTCTTTGAGGCTGTGGTTGCTGCTGGACGCAATGTTGATGGTGAACAGATCAAAAGTGTCCTTGCACAAGAAAGGTGTCTACATTGGTCACTGATTTGTTTTTGAGTGTCAGAAATGTGTATTTGTTTGTTTTTTGTTAAGTTGCCTAATAATGATGCACAATAACAGTCACCTGCACACACAAATATCCTCCTAAAATGGCTAAAACTAAAAAAAGCCCTATTCCAACTCCCCAAAAATATTCAGCTTTGATATGAATGAGTCTTTTGGGTTCAATAATAAAAATAAAACTTGCCTAATAATTTTGCTGAGGCTTTAATAAAAAACTTGCTCACGTGACATTTCCTGTTACCATAGCTTTTCCTTGTGTTCAGGTGAATAGAATTGTTCTTTCTAAAAATTTCAGGCTGCCAGTATACAATTTGGGGGATTCACAAAGATGACAAGAAAATTTCGTCACTGACATAATTCACTTTTTATGTCAGTACGCCACCAAGTGGATCTAAATGAGAAGTGCATCCGCTTTGATTACGTCCCATTAAATATGTGAAAGTAATGGATCATGAAGGTAATGAAAAGTCGGAGTGGAGCCAGAGGGTGACGGAAACCAGAGCAGTGTCTATAAATATTTTTGTTATCTTTCCATTCAGTTTATATAAGCCTCATCTTTCATACAGGCCTGGAGCCAACAGAACAACTGTCCAGACTCTCTCTTTCTGTGTTTGTCACACTGAAACGTACCGTACACTTTCCAGATGGGACTCACAGGTAACTTGAGCTGGTGCTGGACCAGTTTAACACTTTCCTTTATCTGGAGGCAGCCTCTATCAAAAGCACTCATTGTATTGGTGATAAAGAGCAGGACTGGAAATTGTAAATAAAAGCTAAAGTAAGATAAGAAGTCTTTGGTTTGTGTCGCAGTGGGGAAATTCTCTGAAGTAATAGCAGAGTAAGAATGCAGGGGAGAGTATGAAGGAGTAATGTACATTAGAATGCTGCAGTAATACAGATATCAGCTGGTGTGTCCTACATGTAACCTGTTTTGCAGGTATAATTGATAATACTAGAAATAGTCTTACCTATACTCTACTATTACTACTACTAATAACAACAACAACAAAAATAATATAAATACGAAGAATAAAACGTGCAGTGTATATACAGTCTAACATTATACATACATCTATTTTATATATTAAAACTCACTTGGAACTAAAATGATTGGCTGACATCTCTTTATTAACCATAATATTACATATAACGTTATTTTTGGGCAAGTTACCGCTGAGGTGCCCTGAGCATGGTGCCCCGACACTGGTCCTGCTCACTACGGTGATGGGTTAAATGAAGAGGGATAATTTCCCGAAAGATACTCCCAAGGGATTGAAAGAAATTTAAATTTAAATTTAAATTAAAAAATAAATAAGATAATAACAGCTGATACTATGATTCATTCATTTTCATCCTCTTATGTGTTACCAGGTCTCAAGGCAACACAAACCACACTGCTCCATACTGTGAGTCATCCTGTGGGTGATTAGCCCACTGAAAGTATTAAGTTTAAGTTTAAGTTTATCTATTTATAGAGCGCATTTCATACAGGCATGTAGCTCAATGTGCTTGAACAGAGAACATTTAGAACATTTACAGCAAGTATTGTGAGTCGGGACGGTGCCACGGTCAGAGCACCACAGTGGCAACCTGGCAGATGGTGGATTGGAACCTACTAGACCCACATGTGCTTCCTTACCACTAGGCCAGCACTGCCAAGCTATATATGATTATTGTTGTTGTTGTTATCATTAATAATAACAATATTAGTCCTTCACTTTCGCCCAGAGTCAATGTCTCTGTCATTGGTGTGAAACCCCAGGTCCATTTCCTGGGCAAGGTCGAATCCCGGTTAGGGTGATTGGCTATTGGGCTCACCACCAGCAGGAAGGTATGGTATGGCACAGTGTAGTTGTGGTGGCAGTCTTCGAGGTTGCTTTCCCTGCCTGGTTAATGATGGAGTATTATTATTACTATTTTGTGTTATCATTTATTATTATGTGTGAGTTAACCGATGTGCAATATACTATATTGTATTTTTGAGCTATTGCTGCTATAAGGCAGTGCTTCTCAATTATTTTCTGTTACGCCCCCCCCAGCAAGAAGATACCAATCCCCCCACCACCACCACCACCCACTCTCCGCCGCACTTATAAATAATATCATTTGTCTATAAAATAGTTCTAGGTACACCTCTGCATAACATCGTATCCTTGTTGACATAAAAAAAAAACAAAAAGAAAGAGATATAGTTCAACTTACAAGGATGTGCAATTACACTTTATTCTAGTACGGCGGAAAAAAAGGATGTTCCCCAGGGTCACACGCCTCAGCATCACACCACGCCCCCCCAGATGCCCCCGCCCCACATTTTGAGAAGCACTGCTATAAGGTATTATAAAGTCTTGGGACATTTTAGCCACGGGCCTAATTGAACTGACTTATCCTGTTCATACATCCAAGAAAATATGACTAACATGAACCATTATAATTTTTTGTTTTTCATCTGACTCACACACGGAAGGACTCCTTACTTACAAATATGTGGACAACAGCAGGTCCACCAGCTGTCACACTGACCCTGTCATTTTTTTCCTTTTTCTTTTTTTGACCACAACTATTTCTCTGTTACACTTCCAGGCGGCCATAATCAGCTTTTTCAAGAAATAAAGCTGGGTGCCATCTGCGCTCAAAAACCGCTTTGAACTCCTCCTGACTGTTGCCCAGATTTGATTTAGGCAATAACTTGTGATCATCAGTCTTTTACCTCAGTCCTCTTCACCTTGGTCTGTACAGTGTCCAGAACTTGTGTGTTTTTGATTTATTATAATGATTTTGGTTGCTCTGTTCAATCAGGGGTGTCAAACATAAGGTCTGCGGTCCAAACACTGGTCCAAAAGGTGTTGAATGCAGCCTTCTTGATGATTTTTGAAAGTAAAAAAAAAAAAAAAAAAAACTCTCAACCGCCAGGTTGCGACTGCGGAGCTCTGATAATAGCACCCTCCCGACACACACAAAGTTCAGTGGGCTTACAAACCACAGGAAGGCTCACAGTATGGTGCAGTGTGATTTGGGTGGCAGTTGAGGAGACTGCTGCCCAAGAGACCAGGTAATAGATAAGAGGCCGAAAATGAATGAATGTATTATTTTAAGAGGGTAGAGGAAGCATAAAGTTGCACTAGTCCTCTGGTGTCTATCAGTGTGAAAAGAACAAACCTTTAATGCAGGGGTCGGCAACCAGTGGCTCCGAAGCCACGTGTGGCTCTTTCATCCTTCTGTTTTGGCTCTCTGTGACTTTGGAAAATGAATAATAAGTATTTCATTCAAATTTTATTTTATTTAAATTTAATGTAACCAGTGAACATTGCCTGAGATGCAAACTCTTACTTTTTAACTTCCGGGCCACATTTGTGTCCAAAAATTTGACATGGGGGCCACGTCAGAACAAATAAATGGTATGTTTGTGTGAACTAAGACAAATGATATGAAAAAGTCAATCATTAAGGCTAAAAAAATACTTCAGTGTCTTTAGTTTTTTCTATGATATATATTGGGAAAATGCTGAATTTGTATAAGGAAGGCCTATTAAAAGCCCAATGGGCTGCATCCAGCTCCTGTGCCTAAGTCTGCTGTAGCCTGTCATTGGGTGATGACTGGAGTCAAACAAGAAACAGAGGTTGAAGATTGCTAAGCAGAGAGATCCTGTGGAGTGGATGACTCAAAAAAGAGCAGGGAATCCTAGGCCACGTGCCAGACATCTTTTTGTTTTCAAATGCAATGTAAAAAGCAGCTGCCCTGGTGGACAGAGCTGTCACTGTCAAAACTTAATTTTACTTTAATGGTTTATATGTACAGTATAAATGGATAATATAATTCTCAATGTCTGAAACTTGTATTTGATTAAAGAGATTGGATCTCTGGCTCATCCTTTTTTTTTCTATCATGTTATTTACAGTAACTAAGGTTTGAATCCACCGACTGCTAGGTTACCACTGTGGTGCACTGAGTATGGCACCATCCCAAACCACTGCTCCCTGGGCACTCAGAGCTGCCCACTGTGAGTTAAATGCAAAAGTTACATTTTGTAAGTATTTTTAACTCTAAGTAATTTTTTTTTTAACTTTTTTATGTTGATTTTGATGGACACTTTTAGTTGAATGGTTTTATTTACTTTAGTAATGATTATCTGTTACCAAGTCTCCACCACTTCCGTTCAAATCACACTGCACCATACTGTGACCCTCTCTGCAGGTGTTTAGAAAACAGGTTTTTTGTGTCGGGACCGATACTTTTACCTTTTTACATATTTTAGTATTTTGTGACCAAGTAAAAGTGAATTATTTATCATTGTTTCAATGCACACTACCCATCACCAAAGTGAACATTGGGCAGCAGCACTTCAGTGGAGACTCGAACCTGAAACCCTACCATCCCAGTCCACTTTGTAAACCTCCAAGGCCAAGACTTGTATAGATAATTTCATGAGTATAAAATTCTGTAGATGGGAATATTATACTGTACTGTATTATACAGTCCTGTTTTATTTAGGTGAAGAGAGACAGGTTTTGGAAGGCAAGAAAAAAAAAATTGAGTTCCTTTAAAAGCACCACTCGTCTGCATTTGTTTAATGTCCAAACTTGTCTTTGGACCAAAACATTAGCCTGTGTCTGGAACCTCTCAGGTGCTCAGCTGACATCCAGGATGTCATGAACCCTACAACAGAAAAGAAGGCAGAGACGGGCGGAGTGTGATGAAGCACCCTGACGGTCCTTGAATGATGGATCGGCTCCACGCTCCCTATCTCATCCTCACTCCTCTTCAGACTACTCAGGGGTGGGCCAAACAGCAGGTGGTGCAGAAGAGGAGCTCTGACATTGGGATTTGTAAACAGCTGTATTTCTGATTCTGCACTGGACAGACATGGAGCAGCAACGATATGCAGAAATCAAAATGTAAGACATCTACGGCTCTTCTCATTTTATGTGTGATGTTTCTGTGGCATGGCATGACTTGGTGTGGTTGGCTGTCCAGGACGGGGAGAGTTTGTTGATGAAATGATAGATGATGCACAACAGTTGAGATACTATTTGTCTACTTTCAAAACCAATGCTTGGCCTGTTGCTAGGACATGCTCTTGTCTTCTTTGCTTAGTCTTGGTCAATGTTGTTTCATTTACAGACTCTTAGTGAAGCAATAAATTGAACTTATACGTTGAAAATACTTTGAGGGACAGGAACTTTGTTTTAATCTATGTTGTGGGATTTTTCCCACAAAGCACATCACAGTGTTTGGGTGATGCTGTAGGTCTATGGTTTAGTTGCACAATAGAAGACAAAAGTTGAGAAGATTGGGAGAAATGGACAGTTGGACAGCTGGGGTCATTTTGAGCATTGACGTAACATACCGTTGTAAATGCATTTTTGTAATGTTACAAAAATGTATTATATAGATATAATAACTATTACTGCTACGCCAAGACTTGGTGCTGAATTTGCCTTTTTATCCCAAAATATAACAAAAATCTTTTTTTTTTTTTAGGCAGCAAGTAAAGAGGAGAAAAATAGCAACAGTAAAACAAAAATAATCTACAATTCAGTTATTACAGCTGTACTTTCTTAAACTACATTTTGCCTTTTCTTAAATATTATTTCTACCTTAAGCTCAAATATTTTATTTTGTCGGCCTTAAAATGTAATCACAACGACTGATTACGTGTCACTGTGAGGTAGGAAGTGTCGCACCAACGCTTGTTAAAGGCCCTCGTGGCCTAGTGGTTAAGGAACCCAACTTGGGTCCGGGGGGGTTTCAGGTTCAAATCCACCAGTTGCCAGGTTACCACTGAGGTCCACAGTCCCCACCCACTGCTCCCTGGGTGATCAAATCTGCCCACTGTTCACCTTGTAAGCAGCCAAAAATAACTTGTAAACAAGTTAGTTACACAATAGTTAAGGTAATATTCTACCTAAACACTCGTACATCATGTTTTGGCAAATATTTAATATTTAGTGGACCAGAGGCCCGCACCAGGCCCCTGGGCCTTAGTTTGTCCAGGTCTGATATACATGGTTATATTTAAGTTATTTAATTAAAGTTGACTCTAACGGCGGTGATTAAGTCCCGCCCATTCCTCTTATCATAAAAGGTCCTGAAAGGTAAAACTATATTGGACGTTTTACCTGGAAACACAGGACAGAGGAAACAAAACGTGGGCAAATATTTTTGATATTTGATAAATATTTTGATTTCTGGCCAACAACAATATATATATATATAATAAAAAATATTTATATAATATATATATATTATATGCAATATATAAAAAATATATATACATATATTTTATTTCAAACCACATCAATTGCTTGTTTGAGCATGGAAGAGACAGGTTTGGTGCATGTTTTGTTCAGCTCGACCATTCTTATGCATTGAGTCTGGTTTGAGTGAGCTCAAACTGGCTGAGGGATTTCTAAGAGGGGATTTCAATGCATCTGCTTAAGCCTGAAGCTTGAATGTTAATGCGCTCACTTTTAGTTGAAAGCGCTTTACAAAAAATGTTCAAGATAAAATACTTTTATTTTTCACATTTGTGCATCTTTTTTTAAATTATTTTTTACAGACTAACACCAGTTGTTGTGAAGATTTTCTAGTGCACGTTACAACAATCCACTCTTAATTGTCCTGTGGGGCCCTTTTTTTCTCTCTTCTGTCCTCTCCGCAGCTCAGGTGTCAAAGCAATAGTGTCCCTGGCTTGTGTTCGGTGAATAAAGATGAATTAGGAGAAACAAAGCAGCACTCGACTCAAATGATTCAAAAGAGGAGGAAAAAGAGACACCTTTTAATCCCTGGTCTTCAGCTTGGACCGTGTGAACAATGTGAGTCATCAGATTAAATTCAAAGACACGGAAGTGCTTCTCTCGTACTTCGGAAGGTGGTGGATGAAATCATGGTGCCGTAGATGTGAGAACGTGCTTGCTCCATCTTTGTGAGCATGCCTGAACAGCATATATGATTTATCCTTCAAAAGGACAGGAGTGGGGACCTACAATATCTGAGGATGTAGCAGATACAGGTGATTAGATGCGGCCTCTTGATCAGGACAGTGTCACCACAGTCAGTATGGAAGTGCAGACGGCCTCTTTGGAGTGGATATACGGAAATAAGACGGAAGAGCTGAACGCTTCCCATGAATACAACTCTACAGGTTCTGTTGAACACGTAGACAATTACCACTCGTATACAGTAGGTCTCTTCCTATCCTGCTTGTATACCATCCTCCTCTTTCCCATTGGATTTATTGGGAACATTTTAATCCTGGTGGTGAACCTTAATCACAGAGAGAAAATGACCATTCCTGATCTCTATTTTGTAAACCTGGCCATTGCTGACCTCATCCTGGTGGCAGATTCACTCATTGAGGTCTTCAACCTCAACGAAAAGTACTACGACTATGCCGTCCTCTGCACTTTCATGTCCCTCTTCCTGCAGATTAACATGTACAGCAGCATATTTTTCCTCACTTGGATGAGCTTCGACCGGTACATAGCCTTGGCTAGCTCGGTAGGCAGCAGCCCGCTGAGGACTATGCAGCATGCAAAGCTCAGCTGCGGCCTCATCTGGATGGCCTCAATCCTGGCAACCCTCCTCCCTTTTACCATCGTACAGACCCAACACAGGGGCGAGTTACACTTCTGTTTTGCCAATGTCTATGAGATTCAATGGCTGGAGGTCACCATTGGCTTTTTGGTGCCTTTCTCCATCATCGGCCTCTGCTACTCTCTGATAGGCCGCATTCTGATGAGAGCCCAGAAACACCGTGGACTGTGGCCGCGGCGTCAGAAAGCCTTGCGAATGATCGTCGTGGTGGTGCTGGTCTTCTTCATCTGCTGGCTGCCGGAGAACGTCTTCATCAGCATCCAGCTGCTGCAGGGCACAGCTGACCTGTCAAAGAGGACCGCTACCACGCTGTGGCACGACTATCCCCTGACGGGCCACATCGTCAACCTGGCAGCCTTCTCCAACAGCTGCCTCAACCCCATCATCTACAGCTTTCTGGGAGAAACGTTCCGGGATAAGCTGCGTCTCTTCATTAAGCAGAAGGCGAGCTGGTCAGCGGCGGATCGCTTCTGCCACCACAGCCTTGACTTGCACCTCCCCGTCAGAAATGTAGCAACTCAGGTGTGACTTTGTTGGCAGAACACGCATTAGGAAAACACTTCATATCAACTAGGGTGATTTTTTTTTTTTACCTCAGCCAATCCGTCTATTTCTAAAGCTCTGCTGATATTGTCTGGTTCACATTTTGAACAAAACAAAAAAAAAAAAACAGCAGGTCGACAAAGATGAGATGGATAACACCTACATAAGGATTTTTATTAACTGAAGCCTCTTGATCTGCCTGTTGTGGACTATTATTTATGTTTCCCTTTAAAATGTTTTCAGGTGAGAACTAAAGAACATAAAATGTTGAACATACGTTTCAGCCTGTGTTATTGGACAGATGAATAGAGTGTAAATAAAAGACATTCATTTAACACTCACACACTTTGTGACCCAGTTATGCATTTGTATGATGCGAGCATCTTTACATTATCACGACTCAGGGCCACACTGAGGATAAAATATTATCTAAAATTATTACATAAGGGTTATTTGCAAAGAAAAAAGGTTCAAGAAAGAGAATAAGTCAGACAGCCACTGAATAGCTTACTTACTCACTGTATACTTTTAACTATGTCCATCCGTCCTCAACTGCTTATCCATTACTGGGTTGCGGGGACAGCAGTCTCCAGAACTGCCACCCAAATCACATTGACCAAGTCAACCTAACTGGGATTTGAACTTGCCCCGGAGGTGAACCCTGGAGTTTGACACCAAAGACATTGCCTCTGGGCCATGTGGAGGCCCTTTTAACTATGTATCAGGATTTGGAAAAAAAAAAGTCAAACAATGGGTATATTCACATTCTGAGGAACCATTTAATATCTGGTTCCTGTTTTGCTCAAATTGACAACCTTCTGCATGTAAGGCAGACACTAAAGCCCAAAGTGAAAAATTAGGCACACACATCTGGATGTCAGTCCTCTATGGGCTGAAACCAGCAACACTTTAGTTAAGAAAATAGTATAGACTAATTTGAAACCTGAGACCTTCCCGACACTAGTTCAGTTTCTCAACCACCAAGACAAGACAAGTCACTAAAACAAGTTGGCAAAAGATTAAGATGAAGAGGTCCCTTCCACAACCATTGCCAACCACCCTTGTGTTGTGAAATTTTGGGGTCCACCTCCTGGGCAAGACCAAATTCTGGTTTGGGGTGGTTGGTTTCGAATAGTCTCATCACCCAGATGAAGGTACGAGGCAGTGTGATTTGGGTTGCAGTCTTAGAGACTGCTGGCCCCATAACCCAGTAAAGGATAAGTGGGTGAAAATGGTTGAATGATACCTAAATAAAATTTAAATTTATTTATCATTCTTAAGGAAAGTATTTGTTTGTTGGTGCTTTTTTTGCAATAACATGTTGATCATGCTACAGTCACTGCTTTAAGGGGAGTATGGCTCTCCTTAAGTTGTGATGACTGAGAAGTAGTATACCTTACATATATGACACCTGTGAACATTGAACTTGTAATTCTCAACTGCTGTGCCACAGTACATAAGTATGGCATAAAGGTCATCATATAAATTGTGGGAAATTGTTTAAGTTTACTCAGTCTTAAAACTTTGTGGCAATGACGGATGCGACAGATAGGGAGAAACATGTATTTAAAAATCTAAAAACAAACTGATTTTTTATTAGGTTTAGGTTTTTAGGTTTAATCTTTTCAAAAATGAATGATAATAACAATATGAGATAAAAATCCAAGGTATCCTTCCATCTATAATGACACCTCCTGGCCTGACTGCTTGGGTCCTTCACAGTTATTTGGTCAATGAACCCATTTTTTATATATATATGCATATATCCATATATTTATGCAATTACACAAACCTGCATACGGGACCTCTAAATCATCGCCAAAATCATCCTGTTTGGAAAAAAAACCAGGATGATTGTTTTTGTGAATGTTTTGCATTGTTTGTTTTCTTTTAAACATTGACATGCATGAAATCTACTGTATGTTCAAACGACTTGAAGGATGATGGAAGGACAGGTACTGCCAGTTTTCTTTTTTCTTTCTCAAGATACAATAATCTGTTTTTTACAGGATTTGGCAAAACGTTACTGACTGTTGACTTCGGAGCTGAGCAGGATTTACAGCAAACCATAGCAATTTATTTAAGAGTATATCTGCGTGTTGCCAGCCTGGTCTAGGCTTTTATGTTGCCGGAGTGGGTGTGTCTGTGAGTGTGTGTGTTTGTGCTTGTGACCGCAAACTGTTATTCCAGCTGTATAAGACCGAGCAGCCTGGGAAAAGAGGAAAAAGACTTTGTCAATGATTGTTGATGGCCGACGGCATGAAATTATCAATTGCACTGAGAAATCTGCATCCGGCACAAAAGTAACTCAGCCTTTTCCGTGATTTTTTTATGCATTATGATACAAACAAAACAAAGATTATCAGTAGAAAATGTGAACCCAATCTTACAACAGCTATTACTGTAAATTAAGGTACTCTCAGCTGCCCAAACTGGACAATATACAATGTTGTTGATGAAACATGTTTCCTTTTTGCACTGATTAAGACTTAATCATGCATCAAGAAGTCTTGAGAAGAGTTTTGGAATGTGTGTACAGCTGAGGCCAAGTTAAAGGTTGAGCTGGTTTACGTCATAAGAAGGGAAAAAGGCATAGCCTTTAACCCTGCTTACATCCACAACACTCCCCTTTGGATATTACTGAACAATATTGTGTTTAGGAGTAAAAATAGTACCACAAAGGATTTTTTAACAATATTTTATTTCTATTAAACACAATCAGACTTACTTCTGTGGATAATCTACACAAATTAATTATCAAATCAAGCTTTGGAGGAAGATTCAGGAACAATCCATGAAGGTTTGCAATGACAGGTACAAAGACATAGTAAACCCCTTGGGGGACACTACATTATCTGTTTTCATGTTTCCTCATGATCTCATTTCTTCACTGGTTCATCATTAGGTCCTCAATCCACTACAGCTATGTAAGTCTCCATGAGTAATAGGCAACGTTAAAATGAGGAACATAGAGCTGGAAAAATTATTAATATTTTAACATGGAAGATTGTTTTCAACAAGGGATTGTCATAGAAACTTTATCACATGTATAGCTTAAATTCATCTTAGCTTTTTGCTGAATCCTGTTTATTTTACAGTTAACAGTTAAAAAATAGCATTAACAAAAAATATTTTTGGCTAAATGCCTTTTCTCATTTTTATATCTTTTTGGTTGTTTAATTTGCTTTGAGGTATTTAATGACTAATATGTATGTATTTTGGGGAAGCTATATTTGTTTATTTTATGGTTATATGATCACCTTTTTGTGGTCATATTTAGTCATTTTTAATCTATTTAGAGTCACTTTACTGGTAATATTACATTTTTCATACATTCATCTTCATCTTCTTATCTGTTACCTGGTTTCAGGTGCAGCAGTCTCCACAACTGGCCCCCAAATCACACTATACCAGAATGTGAGCCTTCCTGTGGGTGGTGAGCTCGCTGAAAGTAATGTGAGTCGGGGCGGTGCTATGGTCAGAGCACCTCCGTGGCAACCTGGCAGCTGGAGGATTTGAACCTGAAAGGTTGCAGACACGACTCTGCTATGCCACCACTGCCGGCCTGTAGTATTTCTAGTCAACATCATATTGAACAATACAGTAGGCATTTGTATTGGACCATTCTTTTCACCACTGCTTCCCTTCCATTGAACATCAGCCCTGAGACATTCTCCAATCTCTTAGCACTTAAAGTACGACTTCATCTTGAACTCTTGAACCCACACATGATAATAATCTTATCTCCCTACCTGTGCTAGTTACATAGACCAGAGTATGTAAATACAGCGAAATAGCAGCAGCATTTTGACACACGAGTCAAAGTTTACAGTCTGTCTAGATAGAAAAAAATAACACCTGTCAAAAAAACCCACTTGACAGCCAAAGATTGGGCAAGTCAAGGTAATTACTGCGGAATCCGCCAGGCTTATGCATAATTACTGTATTACCTTATGCACTCAGTGCACCTGAGTAGCTGAATAATGGATTAGACATATAATTGCATTTGTAAATTAAAACCCTGAGAGGAAAAAAAGGGGGAACTGGGTAACATATATCAACTTTCCAGATTCAGGGAGATAAAGGAGTGTTTTCATTGGACAACCTTAGTCGAGGCATTGGTCACACCTCGTACAGATGACAACTGAGACTAAAGTTGGTTAAATAATATGATAAAATTAAATTTGGCATCTTAATACATGTAATTATTTCGAGTATAACATTTTAAAAATTAAAGGTATCATATTTGCCAATAAATAAACTGACTAAAATACATATCCATGTTGATCAAAAATTGGAACAGGACCAGATTTTTTTTTTTGGACAGATCTTTAGGACCAAGCTAATATTTAAAAACAGTTCAATTACCTATTTATTGAGTGATTCTAACTCCTTAAGTTAATACAATAATAGATTTGTAAATAAAGGTTATTATAAAGAGATTGTTACATCATGAATAATCGCTACATTTACATAAATAAATGTTGTACACAGGAAGTAGGTTGACATTATCAGACAGAATACTCATTACACAAACACACAAAAAAACTCTTATTCTTTCCCCAGAAAACCAACCCAGCATGTATTTATATGAGAATCCTGGCCACATCACTTTTGGTCTAGTGCATATACGTATACATTTAATTAAAACTACGTAAATACTTCAAAACATTTTGTAGTTCTTTGTGATGTTGTTAGTCTTCTATTCGCGTTTAGCAGCGCCCCCCTGTGCTGAAGCTCCTCCTCTGCAGCGCGTTGTTGCGGACGTGCACGCACGCGAGCAACAGATCCCAACGCATGCGCACATCATTGTTTTGACTGAAAATGCCGTCGGTTTCGAAAACGGCGGCCAATGCGTCTCCTCAAACCGAGAAACCGACCCATTATACGTGAGTAAAAGCCAGAGTGGACCTCCGCGGGGGAATTTCAAGAAAACGCAGCATGCGTGCTCAATAACAGGCATTTGTATTTGCTCGCGTTCCTCAACTCTTGTGTACGCGTAAGAAAAAAAACATGGAGCTTTTCCTGGCTTTGTGACTAACGTTACAGAGCAAACAGCGGCTACTGCCTATTTTTGCGCGAGGAAACGCGGATACATCGGTATGCCGCTGGAAGAGCAAACGTCTGGAAGTCATTGGCGTATTTCTGGCTCTGTTTTGCACACACCCCTGAAACGCTACTTTGTCAACTCTGTCTGCTAAATGATTAGCCAGGAACTCAACCAGTCTGCTTGTAAATAGCTCGGCCTTATTTTGAGTTCCCCCGTACTACGCACATGAATTTACGTACGCTATTGGACTTTTAATAAGCCATACGTCAAAACAGTGTCGTAGTTTCCTCTTAGAATAGCGAGCTAACGCCAGTGACCCAAAAAAAAATCCAGAGCAGCCCTGCGGATAGCAGCAAACGAAGACATAAAACTTTGGCTTGTTTCTTTTTGTTTTTGCCACAGTCGAAACTTTTAATGTTTATTATGCTATTTGACGCAGTCTGTTTCTGGCTATTTCAGATACTTGAAGGAGTTCAGGACAGAGCAGTGTCCGTTGTTTCTTCAGCACAAGTGTACGCAGCACAGACCCTTTACGTGCTTTCACTGGCATTTTCTAAACCAGAGGCGAAGGAGACCCATTCGGAGAAGAGACGGAACCTTCAACTACAGTCCGGACGTTTATTGCACCAAATACGACGAGACCACAGGCATTTGCCCAGATGGAGACGAGTAAGTGCCACAGCCGTTCTCCCGCTACATGGGAATGTCACTGACGAGCAGTGGCAGCGCTAGTTCTTACTGTGCCCTGGGCACTCTTAGTTCGTTGGTAGCTGTAGATGGGAACATAATTCCTTTCAGATGTACCTCGTACGTCTCTGTGGTACCACCAGGGAGAATCATTTAACCTCTCAGTAGATGTTGCAAATTGTTCGGAAGTCACTGGGACCTTTTAGGTAATTTTATAATATAAATTTAAACCAAAATTACTTTATTGTTGAATATTGTTCCCAGAGGTTTTTAAACGACAACTGAGAGGAAAAAAAAACACAAGAAATTTGTCAATGCTATGCTATCTAATAAAAAATTGTTTAAAAAAAATACTATCGATCCATAGCTTTAATTGTTTTGTTGAATAGGACAGCATTGATTAAATAAAACAGTACTTGCACAATTATTAATATATTACTTAACCCTTGATTCACCATGATAAATACTTTCCGAGTTAACTGTTGTCGTTTTTTGCAAGCTCAGATTCTGTCTATGTTGGCACTAAAAACAAACTTTACAGTGACTTCTGAAAAGGACTGTATTATGCTGTAAAAAAAATATATGTAATTATAATATTATGGCTTAAAAATATTTATATCTTTAAAATGTTTTATTTTTTTGCAGAACCAAAATCTAAAAATATACATCACAACAATCATTAATTTATAGCTTACTAATTATCATATTTTAGTGTATGTATCTGTCACTTAAGTCTTTAGTGCACCAGAATTTTTTCATTTGATATTTGTTCTTAGTAGTCATTAAGGTGCAATATGTTTTAGCCAATGATGAACATACACCATACACTATCATTGGAGCCATTCAAGTCTTCCACCGAGTCTTCATTCTGCATAAAACGCTTGAAATTGTTTTTTCCCTCTGTTTAGTCAAAATGAATAATTTTAGACTATTTCCAGATTATACCCTGTGTGATTTCAGCTTTATTTTTGTTTTCCTCTGCATTTCTTCCATTCATCAATAACTGGGAAGCAGTTATCGTTTTTTGGATGAATAAATGGTGTACCTTAACAAGACGGATCCCATTTCCATTTGCCAAAGGCTGTATTTCTAATATTTAAATGTTTTCTGTAAAGCCCACAGGCTCTAAGAATATATACAAAATAACTGCTAATAACAGAAACTATTTTGATGTTATTTGTAAGATACAGCCTTCTGCCAAATCTGATTGTAATGTTGAACTTTCTATTCTGGCTTGACTAAAGGATGTAAAACTGAGAATACATGTGACAAATCCTAGTGTGACACTGATACACGGAATTGGATATTTTTAGCCGTTTATGTGTCAAAATATTGCAACATGAGCCAGAATATGTAGTTCAACCATGTTGTCTGAATTAAATTTCAAAAAGAAGTTCAAAAGGACAGACGCTATCTCTCCTCCACAGACTGGTAGTATTACAATCTGGAATTACGGATCTGAAAAAACAAATTTGATAATTATTGTTGTTCTTATATTAGTAAAATATGCAGCAGTTTCACCCAACTGTTGCAAACTAACCATGCAGACTCAAGGAAATTACTCCCACGATCATGTTTGAATACTCAACACTACTTTTTTCTTCTTCTAAGAAAAGGTTTTTGCCAGCTTGTTTTGTCTTAACCTTTTAGAGCCAAATGTAAGGCCTCTGCTCAGTAAAGGATCATAATTAAGTCAAAGTGTACTGTATACACGTCCATATGTCTTGATGTTGTTATTTTTTATGAGTACGGAATAAGAGAAGGTGGTGGTGGTGGTTGCTTTTTAGATTTCTAAATATGTATTATATGGGCAATTAGTAACAGATATGGAGCTTGGAGAGTTAGAGATGCTGAGAATGTCTTTAGGGATGACTAGGATGGACAAGATCAGGAATGGGGTCTTTAGAGGGACAACACAGACAGGAATATTTGGAGAAGAAACCAGATTGAGATGGTGTGGACATGTTCAGAGGAGTGACAGTGGTTATATTGGTAGAAGAATGATCACAGAGATGAAGCTACCAGGTTGAAGACAATGAAGACATTGATGGATGCAGTGAGGGAGGACATGGAGGTAGTTGGAGCTCAGGATACAGAGGACAGGGGGATATGGAAATTGCTGACTCGCTGTGGCAACCCCAAAAGAGGGACAGGGCGAACAGAAGAGAAGTATGAGCAAATAATAGCCTATTATTATTAGGTCATTGTTTTGCTGTGAATTTTGTTGAATATTTTTACATTTTAGTTGAATAGGTTTATTCGGAGCTATAAATAAATATATTCCACCCTTAAGAGAACATTTTTATTGTGTATTGTGTGTCACTATAAAAAAAATCCATTGTCATTTACGTAGTTCCTGAAATGTTGCATATTTTGGCAGCACATTATTTTAACAATGCAGGAAATGAGTCAACATACTGAATTTTATTTTAGTCCTACTTCTGTCTTTTTGCTTGGCTACAAAACTGGTTGTATATATTAATGACTGTTGCTAAAATGTCCAGCTAATTAGACTGTAGTTTTAAATTCTGTCATCACTATAAAAATATAGGAACAAATCAAACACCCTCTACATTTTGGTTATTGGGGGTTAACTTCTTACTCCACTGTAATCAAACATCTAGAAGAGTAGATGCTCGCTTACAGTGTCTGCCAATGTGTCCCTGGGCAAAATATCAAATTTCTATTTATAATCTTTTAGTCCCCAGCCATTTGTGGAGAAGGTCTTTTATGTTTTCCGAGTGCAGTTCCCAAGCTCGTAATGGGGTAAACACTGTTGCCAGTTAAATATATGTGGGTCAGGGAGATGTGCATTTATTTGCCTAAAGAAAAGTTTTTTTGACTTCAGCCTTACTTTCCTTAGCAGTGAGGACATTTTGGTTGTCTATGACAGGTCCTCATATAAAGTACTTGTGTTTGTTTACTTTTCCATCTGGGTTTTGTAGTTCCTGCAAAGTGAGTGACGTTTTCTTAATTACATTACAAGTTTAATTCATAGGTTGAAAGATTCACACTTTGTATTCAATATTTAGACCTTTTTTTTTTTCTTTTTCAAATCACAGTGATTGAATCAGAGTGACTTTAACTTTAGGTCAAACACCTGGCAATTGATTATACACTCATTTGTATTGAGGAAAATGGCTCTATCACAGCTTTTCAACTTTCAGCCTTGAACTGTAAGGCACCCTCAGAATGTGATGACTGAAATACCCAAGCTCTATAAAGCAGGTTTTTATTGTACTGTTTAGTAATTACTTTTTTTCTTCATACTCAAGAGAAATATTTGACAAGTGCATCTATTTGCTGTTACTGTGTCTTTTTTGTTTGACTTATATGCAGAACTATAAGGCCATTTGCTGGATTGTTGAATTATCTGGATTATAGGCACTTAATTACCGGTATAATGTGTCATGATCTGTCCACAGCCACTTTGTGATTCTTTTCAATTAGACACATTTGAACCACATTAGGTCAAGTCTATGTTAAATAATTATTACCTTTATGAAAAGAATTTTAAACTATGGTACCCCCCCCACTGTAAAACAATTGCAGTTTTTATAATGGTCCCTATTGAAAGTCCTCTCTCTGTGAGACGTCTTGTGTTGCTATGGAAACTGTTGCTACTCAAAGCAGAAATATTTTTTTTCTCTTTAGAAGAAAGCCTATTGGCAGTGTTTTTCCAAGCCATTGATGGTGTACGAGCCTGCATTCTTTGTAGCATGTTAGTCCCTATTAAAAATGTGTACTCCAACCCATTAGATGGTCTAAAGGCAATTCATAACTGGCTTATTAAAATGTCTAAACTGTTGAGGTCAATGCATTCACCATTTTTTCCAGTAGTTAGATCAAAATAATTAAGGATAAAATTAATAGACATTTTTACAATATGCCTGTGGTTTTGGTTGTTTTGGTCTGATATTGAAATCAGTGCTATTGACATGTGTTGTTGGATTTTAAAGCAAGTGTGATATAAGGATATAATACAAGAATGGTACAGTATCCCCTCCGATGTAGATTGGACTATTAATAATAATAATAATAATAAATTTTATTTATAAGCGCCTTTCAGACACACAAGGACACTGAACCTCTCTCTCACGTAATGAAAACATTTTTATTTGTCCCACAGTAGGGAATTTGTCTTGATAAAGAGTTTTAACGAGGCATGTTTTGCAGATTTTGTCCAAACACCTAATTTTCCAATACTCATACTGACCAATACCAATATATACTGCAGTTTGCCACCCAAAACTGAAATAAACACCTCCCTATGTAAGGTTCCTGAACATTAGGCAAAATCAAGGCAGTGTGTTATCAAATTCTGTAGTCAGAGGAAGAAACGACATTGGCAGACATCCCTAGTTTCATCCAATTAAATTCTTTGTTTGTCAAGGTGTTTTTTCTTTAATTTTTCTCCCCCCCCAAAGCTGCCCATACTTACATCGGACCACTGGTGACACAGAGCGCAAGTACCATCTTCGCTATTACAAGACGGGCACGTGCATCCATGAGACAGATGCTCGTGGGCACTGCGTGAAGAATGGTCTTCACTGTGCATTCGCTCATGGGCCACACGATCTCAGACCTCCTGTCTATGATATCAGGTAAAAAGCCAAGCAGTGGTCTCCCTCTCTTTTATCCAAATCCATAAAAATTATTAATTGTTAACAATGGTTCCATGTTTTTTTCTGTTTTTTTTTGGAAAGAAACACTGAAACACAAGAAGCTAGAATTATTTTATCAGAATTTACTAGTGCATTGACTAATAAGAAAATTTAAAAAAATCTTTGTTAAAAAAAATTCTATTTCTATTCTTTTTTATGTAAGATGTTTTTTTTTTCCTACAAAAAAATGTAAAAGTATTTCCTATGTCCACAGAGAGATTCAAGCACAAGAAGCTCTGCAGAATGGACAGCTGGGTTCTGGGGAAGGTATCCCTGATTTGCAACCTGGAGTATTAGCCAGCCAAGCTATGATTGAAAAAACTCTGACGGAAGACCCTCGATGGCAAGGTGAAGCATATTTACTATTTGGACTAACTGAATGAACTTACAGTATTTTGCTTTTAAAAAAAACATAAAATGAATCTCACCATCACTTTTGTTGGCTTTTTTTTTAACAGATACCAACTTTGTTTTAGCCAATTATAAAACAGAACAATGTACTAAGCCCCCGAGACTATGCAGACAGGGTTACGCCTGCCCTCACTACCACAATAGCAGAGATCGTAGAAGAAATCCCAGAAAATACAAATATAGGTAAGCAGAGAGTTCATCCAAGGCCTCCTTCTTATTGATGTGTTGCTTTTGGAGTCGATACTAAGTAGTGTTGATTGTTCGCTGCCATAGGTCAACACCTTGTCCAAGTGTGAAGCATGGGGATGAATGGGGCGAACCTTCCAAGTGCGAAAGTGGAGACAGTTGCCATTACTGTCACTCACGCACTGAACAGCAATTTCACCCAGAGGTGAGAACAATGAGAAATGTATCATTTGTTACAATAATTAATTTAATCAATATTATTTTTATTTAATTTTTTTTTTACTTTGTATTTTTTTTTATTGTGTGACTTGTGTGTTTTTCCTCAGATCTACAAATCTACCAAATGCAACGATATGAGACAAACTGGATACTGCCCCCGTGGACCCTTTTGTGCTTTTGCACATGTAGAAAGTAAGTTTTTTCTTACTGAATTGGGCTGCAGTTACACCACTGTTACATGTTGTTGTTTGACAGAAAAAATCAGTTGCAACCTAACCCAATGCATAAACTTAGCTCCCATTCCTTGTTTCTCCATTTAGTCACACAAAAGAGTTATCTGTTATTTCTCAATATCCGCATTGTATTTTTTAACACGATAACATGGAGGTGCAACAAATGAAGAAAAACTGTAAGGCAAATTTCCTATAGATTCTGTGTAATACAACACTGAACCAGAAGGGGACTGTGGATCAGGGTTTTGAGAACTATAGGATTTACCATAAAATGTGCAGAACAAATCTATAAAATATTATAAATTCAACTTTCACATCAAGGTGGGGGGCGCAAAATATCGTTCCACAGGCTGGATATGGCCCACAGGGCATGAGTTTGAGACCCCTTCTGTAGAGCTTTTCAACTCCTGAACCTGTCCCATCCAGCCCATGGTTGAAATTCCATATTTGACATTAAATTACAATGTTGGACAAAAATGTGATTTGTATTTCATTTTATTTGAGTGTCCAGAATACATCTGGTCCTTTGACAAATGCTGTTAGTGACTGCTGATTTGCATAAATCATAGAATTTTAAATAATATTCCCAACCTTGTCTTGTAAAACAAATCTTTATTCCTGTTTCAATTCCATATCGTTTTTTTCCCCTCAGGAATTCCCTCAGCAGAGGAAACCATGGGTTCGCTATTGACTGTGATCCAGTCGAGCCCACAGTCCCAGCTGGTCTCACAGCAGTATTTAGAGTGTCCAGTCAGTGGGTGGAACAGCGGAGGAAACTCCACCAGCACAACTAGTAGCAATGGTCAAGTAGAGGGCGTAAGTGTCATTTGTTTTCACAGAAAGAGAGGGAAGAAATTGGGTATATGCAATTCTGCAAAAAAGTGATGTTTTACGGTACGGTCTCAGTTTTTAATATTTTATTTCAGTGTTTGGAGTTGTTAAATCAAATTTTTACTTGGATGAGAATTGTGACTGTTCCAAATAGGAGCCTAATACTTAGGTCACAAGCTATGATTCACCTAGAAATGATATTTCAGTATTTTGCACCACTGAGTTTTTCCTGAATATTAGGGCCTATTTATTACAGTTTATATTTTATGCATTCTCAGCAGATTGGTTTAGGACAGGGGTGCACAATAGGTAGATCTCCAAAGGAGTGTTGGTAGATCCTGAGCAATAACATAAGTACTGTAGTACTAGTAATTAGTATTAGTAATAAAAACTAGAGATGTAATTCTATTTCAAGATGCTAAACACTATACAGGTCAATATATAGAGAGTTTTCAATCTAGGTAGATTACTTCAGCCTGGTCATTTGAAAAGTAGCTCACAAGACAAAAAAGTGTGGGCACTCCTGGTAAGGATATGTAAAATTCCAGTAGCCCATTGAAAACACTCAAATTGAACCAGAAGGAAAATAAAAATCAAGTGTTTACATTATCATTTTCATAAGTCATCAATAGCATTATGTTTTTTGTGTGTATGTTCTTTTTTCAGAGACTACTCTTTACAGTTAGGACAAATACAAGGACCAATGCCTGCTCACCTTTCTTTTTCTTACTTTTGTTTTTCAACTATCTCCTCTATTATTTTTTTAATTCAGTCTACATTTTAAAACCCTAATTTATTTACTTTTATGTTTCATTGTTGCAACATCTTAGTTGTGAGGCAAAAAAAACGGGGTGAAATATTTTCAATAAAGCTGAGCTATAAAGCTGGAGTAGAATGGGATTCTGCAAAACTAAAAAAAATAATAACGAGACACACCTCTTGCTTCTTTATTAGATTTAACAATACCTAAAACAATTCTTCAATGAGATTTGTGGAGTTGTTAGACGGTTTTTGGCTGCGTTTTTGCGTTCAACTGAACAGAAACATTTAAGCAGCCTTCGAATAAACAGGCTGTAGAAGAAAGAGTTTTTAATATTTTAATGCAAAGACTGATGTTTAATCAGAAGTTTCTACATTTTCTAATTCTGTCATCAGATAAAGATCAAGGGACACATGGATCAAAAAATGATGGACCAAGAAAAACAAGTTAGTATTTTTTATTGTTTTACGAACAAGATAAATGGTTATTAGATATATAAGTAAAGGAGGGAAGAACAAAAAACACCTTGACAAAAAGTGACCTCTACATTAAACCCTTTACCAAAGTGAACAGGGGGCAGCTTTGAGTGCCAGGGAGCAGTGTGTGGGGACAGTGCTATGCTCAGTGGACCTCAGTGGTAGTTGGTGGATTAGAATCTGGAACCCTCCACTGTACGCTTTTCAGTTTGGGAACCCTGCTCTTTTCTCAAAGAGATTTTAGTCCAGTTTATAGTTGTTGTATTTTATGTGAATATTAAACCATCTGGACCCTTTTTCTTTCCAATATCCTTTAACATTCTGACCCTCTTTCTGTCTGTTTCTCTCGCAGACACAAAACCCTGTGTTCTCCACAGTGAATCCTTTGGCCTCGAGCTTTACCTCTAGTATAACATCCAGCTTGGCCTCCAGCGTTGGCTCTGACAGCTCTTCACCCACCACCTTATCAACCATGAATGCAAAGGCGACACCTTTCTATCCAGGCAGTAACACAGTAGAGTCTGTCATTGGTACGGGGCTGATTGAATACAAGCTAAATTCACTGCAGCGTTCAGATTTGCCAAATGTAAGTCTTAACTGTTTAACCTTTTTTTTCCTGTAGGTTCTGCTCTGGACCTCAACTTTAGTGATATCAATGTTGCATCTCTTGATAAAGAGTTGGAGGAGCAAGAACACAATGTTGGGATGACAAGTAAGGACTTCTATATACAAGCATATCAATAGGGAAATTACTCAAATTTACCTTAAAAGTCTGAATAATTTTTATAATTAAAACTAAATAAATAAGAAGGAATGCTTGAACTAGAACTGGAAAACTTGATCTGTAATCTGATTGGCTGGGGCTACACTATTTAAATGCTGCAAATATGAAGGACATATCTGCACCAAGTATCACGATGTAGTGGTGGACACTAGTGGGTTATTTGAAATCTCTTTGTGTGCATTTATTATATTACTGTATATATTTTGTGACTCCTTTCAGGTCAAAGGGTTCTTGTTGGATCAGCTCCTGTAAACATTCCGGGCTCTTTGGCACGATCATCCTCTCTTAACTCCTCATCGTCTCTTTCCACCTCCCCGCTGAGCTCCCTCTCCCAGTCCCTTTCTCAGTCCCTCTTGTCTGCAGCAGTATCACAGCAAATTCAAACTTCAAGCATGCTTGCCAAACAAGAGCATGGCCTCCTAGGAACACCCACATCCTCTTCCCAGAACTCTCTAGGTAAGCCATTTATTCTCATATGATAAGAAAAGATGTAGACTTAAGATCTTCCACCTTTTTTTTCTGTACTATAATTTATACTTGTTGTCTTGGGTCTTGTCCAAAAGCCAAAAGAAAATGATTAAATCTGCGATTTCAGGTCTAAACGGAGGAGCCAGCAATATTTGGGATTTCGTGAGCGGCAACTTTTCTCCGAGTCCATCTCCAGTTTTTAGCAGCCTGACCCCTACAGGCAGCAGCAGCAGTGGCACAGACCTGACTCGCCTTTTTAGAGAACTGGATGAAGCAAAGAGGAAGATTAAACAATGGGAGGAGGCCTGGCATCAGGTGAAACAGGTCAGGAGTTGTTTTAGGAACCTTAAAACTTGAGGAGCACCTCACAAAAGTATATATTTAATATGTCTATATATCAGATTTACCTCTGTGGCATGCAACATATTTTTCACTGAGTACTTCAGTGGCATCGTGCCTAAACAAATCCACTTCCTTATAACATCTAATGCCAACGGAAACTATTATCATATTACTCAACTATATGTAGTCAAAACTACATACGCAAGCAAATCTAAGTCAATTACCTCCGGCATAGTATGTCCTATTCACAGTGGAGTGATGGGAGAAACTTGATTGTGGAGCGTCCAAGTCACGGCACTGATAACAGGAGAAAAACAGAGAACAAGAATGAATTATGAGAAAAGACTATTCAGGTACAAAAAAGTCCTCAATCTCAATTCTAATATCTACTCTCAATCTAAAGAACAGTGTAATTTATTGTTGTTAGACGATCAATTTATAATTGGGGTTTATTGTAGACAGACTGGCATAAAAGTCAAGTGGGTAAGAGATGTTCAAAAATAGTAAAACAAAATTAGTACCACCACATTTTTGGCCGTCAAAGAAAGTCAAAATTGCCCAAGTACATTTTTGTCCAAAATACTTTAACTGTCCAAATAGTACAGCCAAAAAAGAAGGTTCTGATGATGCAAACGAATACCAGTGGCAAGTGAGGACTTTATTCTTTCTTTCTGTGTTGCAATTTGCTGCTTAACTTTCCTTATTTTTGTCACAGACAAGATTTTTTTTGTTTTATTTCAGTGCATCACTGCAAAATAGAATACCAGTTTGTACAGGTATTAGTTTGACTGTTAAACTGATCCTCAGATGTCTCTTTGCACTATAGGCTTGTGAAGCATGTCAGAAAGAAGCTCATGAAGCGAAGGAACAGGCAAAAACGGCCGAAGCGGAGCGGCAGATAGCAGAACAAAAGTGGGAGAAAACCGAGCGCAAGCTGAAAGAGCTCCAAGGGGACTTTGACGTTCTTTGTCGCACGTCGGGGACACCTCTCCTGCGTAGCTACGGGGAGCTGGACCAGCTGCCAATGGCCAAGCTTCACTCCATCCAGAGTCAGCTGCGCAACGACCTCGACCACATAGACGGGGTAAGAAAGTCGAGATCATACACAGGAGTTCTATTCCTGCCATCGACATCATTTTAACAGACTCCTCACACAGAGCTAGTCTAAACCATCAGGCATGCTGAATGTGATACGTCTGCATGAACTGCGTATCCGTGAAGGTGGCAGCTGATATTGCTTCTTTTCTCCCCCCACAGGTAATTTATCAGCTTCAGTCAAAGAAATGTATAGTTTGCCAAAAGCATGACCGTTGCATTGTTTTGCAGCCTTGCCAACATTATGTACTCTGTGAGACGTGTGCGCCTAGTAAAACAGAATGTCCCTGTTGTAGAACGAAAATACACAAGTGGTGATGTACATTTGGCTGTTTTACCGAGGTACTTTTTAAAGAAACTAGTCCTTTGGAAAGAACTACTAATAGATATTACAGTACACTTTTCTGAATAGCATTGTCATTTTTATTCAGCGATTTAATTCAATTTTGGAACAAATTATGTTTGACAGAAGGAGAATCTTAGCAATCACAATATGTACATGTAATCCAATCAGTCGCTATGGTTTTTGCTCATCATATATGAAACCTTTATCTATTGAGAAAGGTCTTTAAATTAGAGTATGAATATACCTTATAGTGCCTTTTGCCAAATTTAGCAACAATTGAAGAACTCTGAAAGTACAAAAAAAAAATCATCATGTCAAAGTGAGCAAAAAAAAAATGTTTTGCAGAAAATTCATTATTGCAAAACATAGCAATTTTTTTTTCTTTTAACAATGAATGCAAAATTACAAACGATAACTCAAAACAGGAAAAAGCACTTAAATCCAACACCTAGTGCACAAAGACACAGATGGAAATAAGTTTGTATTTTTTGTGCCTGTCGTTTTCTTATTAATCTCTAATGCATTTAATCTGTTCCTACACTTAAGTATTGTAGTAAAGGAAACCTGTCTCAACCATCGCTTTGATAGATCTCACTTGAGATGCAACGGATCACTTTTTTTTAAAACAGATCGCTGTTTCACTCTGTAATATCTTAAGGTGGTGTCTGAAGTTTGTTAATGGTCTTTAATTCATTGTAATCTGGTTTAAGAAAGCTGAGTTATCCTTATAGAAAATGCCATACGTTACGTTCACCATGATCAATAATAATGACCAACATGATTACAGATGTCTCATAACTGTGAGTCTGTACGTCCAAAAAAGAATGAAAAAAAAATCGCTGCACTGTTTCTTTAGTCAAGAGAAGACGACGTGCTTTTGATTCGAAATATGCATTCGGATCAGTGTAATACATCAGACAAATGACTTATGGTATCAAATGGGCAAAACACATGAGTTAATTTTTACTTTATTTAAAGAGGAATAGAAAAGAAAGGTCTTACGGAGCCTGAGTGCTTAAAAAACAGCTGATTGATTGAGCTTTAGAAACATGTCAACAAATAAATTGGGAGTTACTTGTTTAAAAAAAAAGTGGGGAAAAAAGAAACAAAAAAAATATGTTTAACATTTTCACTTTTCCTCTTTATTTAAAGTCACATATTGTTGAAATAAACCAATGCAATCTAGTCAAACATCATAGTTTTAGACCGATTTTTCTGAAGTTTTCTTATTAAAGCACTTTGTTAACATGGGACTTAATTAAAGAGTATATAGGTATTTTGCTTTAAGCTGCTTCGTAGGTATTCCTTTGTGTCTTTTTTTTTTTTAGTTTTATATCTCCTTCCTATATAAGCTAATGTCTGAAGCAATGTCTCTGTGTACTGTGAAACATAGTTTGAATATTTCAATGTTTCCTATTGTTAACTCATTGCATGGTGCAGCATATTATTAAGATTTCATAGAGGAAAAAAGTACTTAATAGTTTCTACTTTCATAGTTAGATTTATAAAAAAAAAAAATCAATCAAGAAAGTGCAAATGCAAGATGCATTTAGGCATAACCAGCAGCTCTGTTATCTGTAAGGCACATGCTACATGTTTGAGGCTGTATTTTAATCAGTTACTTTTGTTTTTGTAGAGAATTTCTATAGCATAGCCACATAGAGAAGCATGTATTGTATAAGCAAAAAAAAAAATAGAAGCCTGAAATGAATTTTGTAGGATTCTAGCCTTTTGACTTTGTGTAGAACATATCGGCCTCTAACTCTGAAGTGCCTTGCCTTAGTTTTAAAACGATTCATTTAGAATTTCCTGAGTAGATTACAAGTAGTTTAAGCTTTTGCGCGGGTTTCTACATTACGAAGTTATACGTGTTACTTCAATCTATATATATATATATATATATATATATATATATATATATATACACACACAGACATAGCGTAGTGTATCGTGGAGTGTATTACGTTGGTACACACACACACACTTTCATTTGAAATGTTCCCGGGGTAGACGACCGAATTCAACAAATATTTCTGTATCTAGAAATAATATCTGTACCTCTGTGTTGACTTGATCAGTTCAGAAATTTAGATAAACACAGGATATAGCCATTGGGCTCGTAAAATTGAAAAGTCTGGTGTTGAGACTGAAGGAGAACCACTGACAGTGGACAGTAGCGTTGGATTTAAAAAATAACTAATTTTAAGTGAAAATCTCGGGCAAAATTAGACGACTTTTTATTTGTCAATAATAGGGCTGTCACTTTAAGATTCTGACTCATTCAATTTTATGTAGAAATTTGAGAGATCTGTCTGGTTAACATTTCTTCAGAACTCCATAATCTTAAAGCAGACATTTTGTTAAGTTGTTATTGGGTCGTATATATCTCCATATACATACCCATTGTTTTCTAGGGCTTTCAAACAGTTACAACTTTCTAAAAATTTGATATTGTAATATTTAATTGTTAACCGTATAGTGGTCATGATTAACCCACAACTGCCACTAAACAGAACTATTCATGATGAATTAAACATGTTGCAATATTCCTTCATAAAGACAAAGCAATGACAAGAACCAAACTTCAGCTTCATACATTTGAAGATTTCCAATCATTACTCAGTTTCTAATCATTACTTATTATTGTGACTGACTTACTGTCCTGCTCAAGGTGCAGCTGGTCTTGACGCAAATGTATGACCCGATTTTGAAGCTTCTGCTAAAACACACTTAGCATTGAAATGGAATTTTGAACAATCCTGTTTAGTCAGTAGAATTACTGAACAGACAGCAAACGCAATTCTGCCAATGCATTACATGTTTTCAGTCATTAAAGATCATTAATGCATTAGTTTTGACAGCCCTAGTTTGAAAAAAAAAATCAAGCTTTCTACTACAAATGATGGAGTAGTGATTTGATTGTCTCAGTGCAAGCTCTGGGAGATGAGGTTTCTAAGTTGGTGATTTACTTCACAAAAACCCTACTAAAACCCAAATTTTGTGAATGGCTTAATCCTTGGAAATATTTTTGCCAAACTGCCAGGCAAAACAGGTCCTGAAGACATTACACCCTTGCCACAAAGGTGTCATAAAGTTATGCTTATGTGTGGAGAACTGTTGTGTTTTTTTGTCGTCACCACCATAGTGTCAGTGACAAACTGCCCTTAATATGCACTTCACTGGATCACTTTAGTCCAGGCCTGGGCAATTATTTTGACATGTGGTACTAAAATCTGAGTCATGGGCCAGCTCAGGATCCACACAATTGACTATTTGTATGAACCAAAGTGATGAAGTGATAAGCTAAGAATTGCAAACATGAAGGCTAAAAGTATAATTTGTATGGAACCAGAATAGTCTCAAAAAGAACACACGCGTAACCACGGATATTCTGTGAACAACACACTTGCAAGCACGGACCCTTAAACGTATTCTGAGAACAACACACTTGCAAGCACGGATCCGCAAACGTATTCTGAGGACAACGCTTCACACATCAAAATACGTTTGTGAATTGTCGTACGCGCATGCAAATCGTGCTTGTCATTTGTGAAGCTGCACGCACACGATTTTTTATTTTTGAGACTTTTCTTATGCCGACCAGAATCGCAACCGAAATTTTGCTTTGTCAATCCGTCACCAGCCAATCAGAAGTCTCGCTCGTTTGCAGTTAATCACACGGCGGTGTCCCCCCACGCGCGATAAAATAAAAAATCACAGAATATCCATACTTACGAGTGTGTTCTTTTTGAGACTATTCTGGCTCCATACATAAATTTGGACTAGTTTGGCGGGTCACATTAAAAGGCCGGCCCCCGAGCATTAGTTTTCCCAGATTTGCTTTCACATCAGTAGTATTTTATAATTCAAAGTGACAGCCCTAACAGATGAAAATCATTTAAGACCAGACGGTGATGTTGCTGAAGCACAGACAGACTACAGTATTGGTGATTGCAGAGCTGCTGAGTATCAGTGTTGTCTCTGGTAGATTCCAAATGTCGCTGTTAAATTCTGTTTCCGAAAAGCACTTAGTGTTTGTTTAGGTCTTTCCTCTTGTTGCCAGTTCATTTCCATGGTCGTGGTGCTCTTTTTTCAGCATCTTCAGTCTTTTCCGGTTTTACAGTTTGAAGTTTGGGAGTATGCAAACGTAGAACATTTTAAATTTGTACAGTTACATAATATTATTCTGAAAGAGATGCATTTTTTTTTTTTTTTAGGTTTTTACATGTTTGCAGCAAATGATGAAGAATGCTGTAATTTTATGTGTAGGTCTCGTGTGTCGTTGTCTGCGAGCGTGCGCTTACCTTAAGTTTTGTGCTTAGGTTCCTCTAATTGAAATGACCTTCTACTGTGTTTAAAAAAGACAACAGCTTTTTTTATTCTCGCTTCAGAGTCAATAGAAATAAATTTTATCTAGGAAATCCAATCATTAACATATATATTTACATATATACATTTCTATATGTATGTACATATATATGTGTATGCATATATGTAATGGGATATGCATTGTTTACATTCACATTTAAGGAAATTTAACCCACAGGGAAAGACGACAAAGTATGGTATTTTAGCATTTTCATTAATAATCTTCAGCATTAATGGCAGGCTAAATACATGTGGTATTGCATGTTATTGGACGTATTAACAATCGAAAAAAAAAAAGGAAAAAAAAAAGTTTGACGGTTTTTCACTGCCAGGTTGTTTGTATTGACCTATTTTTAGTGTGGTAAAAGCTTAATGATTTCTGCAAGCTTTGCTGCTACTAGTAAAAAAAAAATAAAATAAAACTTATTACTGTTTTTTTTTGTGTGTGTTTATCGGATAGATGTTTTAACATTCATAGTGCATCCACGGGTCAAATTTCATATATTATAAAGGAATCTTTTCTAAATGATCTGCATTTAACTTGATTATCAGCTGATAGTTGTTCATTTCTATAACACGTCCACTCAGAGTAAAAGTACTTTTGTAAATTTACATGAGATGATGTCACAGACCTTCTACTGTAGAGTAATCTTTTGTTCAGTGATTTACTGAGGGTAGAAGTTTCTCCAGACGACCCCTTGCGTCCAAATTCGCAGGGAACTAAATCTGACAATGTCTAGCGTGAGGTGTACAAGTTAAGCCAAAGTGTTCTGATGATGTAAAGAAAAACTCTTGGAAAATGAAAGCAGTCAAGGAAGAGATAAAATTGTAGATCAAACTTAGAGTCAGATGATGATCATGCGAGAAGGGAACTCTGTTTTAAATTTTAACGGGTAGAACTTTCGTGTTTATCCTCCATCGAGTAACAAACGAGAATGAAAAGACTCGAACCTGTTTTTGCAGTTTTACCAAAGCCATGTTCGTCCCATTACTTTTACGTTTTCCCTGTACTACACTTTAAAATTACTTCTGTCTCAATAGAAATAAAACGAACGAAATTTTTGATGTATTGGATATTCACCTAGTACCTTAAATAGAAATGTGTTGATCTACGTGGTTAATCTACAGTAACCATAAGCATCGTTCTCTTTTTTTAAGTTACCTGTAGTGAGTTGATACACATTGAATTAATAATGTTTTAATGCCTGTTTGTCTTTTTTATGCTTAGTGTATGTTGTCGTTTATGGCACATTTGTGCAATAGTGGCGAGGACATGCTGACGTTAAGCAAAGTTGCGGTGTCTGTTCTATTCGTAGTCAATCGTGAAGGAACATCAGGTAAATTTTGACAATTTTGCTTTTTGAAGTGGCCATACAGATTTGTCGACAGTACTGTGTGTTTTCTTTTCTTATTTTTTTCCTTTCTCAACTTTGCTTAACTGGATAATTCTTTTCACCTTTGAAATTTAAATGTTGCATCATTTGCTGTTATATCAGGCCTAGATGTGAGGTGCTTTAATATTTGCTTTTTATCTGCATAACTTGTGGTCCAATTTTTTCTTTTTTATAGAATGATGAGACAGAGAGATGGGGGCAAATTTTAAATTAAGATAGAGATGCAATAAAATATTTAGCAGTGCGATTGGAACCGTTGACAGACTCTTAAGTTTGGTGGTCTGCTCAGATCCGTGGTAGGTAAAGCATACCGTTTTATATCAGTTCTTAAAACTTCTACAAATCTGATGACATGGAACTCAAGCTGCACCTTTTGATAATCGCATCATTGATTGGTATGAAATTAATAGTTTTTTAAATGGCATAAACCGTAGACAATGAATAAGAAATGGACAAAGACATTGGGTTGTAAAGGTAAAGCTCTAGAAGTAAGAACTACATTCTTAAAGTGTTACTAACATCTGACGTAAACCTGTGGATTACGTAGCATAAATGCTAAGTCCCATAGTGGATATATGGCATTAATCTTTATTAGTTATTGTAAAGATGTATTATATCCTGCCTGAAAAAAGTTGGCTATCAAAACTGTAACCTTTTTTACTCAACACTGGTTCCGCAAACTCTGATCACCACCTAACTAAACAAATGCAGAGTGAAAAAAAAAAACCTTGTATATCTTGTATAACCACAGAGCTGAATCCATCATTGTTGATGGTTTGATGGTCATTGGCCCAGTCTATTTAAGCTTTGAACAGATGTACAAATGGAGCATTTTAAAATGTAAGACATAAATAAAGATTTAAGCAATTATCCAGTTTAACCCTCTAGCTTGAAAAAAAAAAAAAAAAACATCTGGAAAACTCCTCCGACTGCTACCAGGTCTACTTTTTAATGTCCAGTTCTTATACACTGTCTATGAATGGCACTTTTCAGAGAAGAACAAAACAAACACTGAATCATTTAATCCAAACCAGTGCCTTACAAACATTTTTCGTAGACTGCAAATGCAATTTCAACAGATTCTCAAGACTGTTTTTCCACTGTATTTAAAAAAAAAAAAAGTCAATTCAAAAACATTCAATCTTTTAGCATAATTTGTTATTAGAAACCAAAAATAATAAAAAAAATGTTTGTAAGTAAAAGCACCAAAATAGGAGGCGTCATAATAAATGAACTGTAGTTGATGTCAATATGTTCTGCAATTGGAGGAGTTCAATGTATTTTGCATTATCCTTAGTTATATATATAAAATGGAGCCTGAAGATTTATGCAATCTTTTACCTGTATATGAGTATCTTGTATGGAAAAATTGAAAAATTAAGGGGTGTGGGGTAAATGATCTGAATGTGGAACCTCTGCATTCACACACTGTAAAAAGGTCTGCGATAGAAATGTTATTTTAATCTTTTAAAGCCCTGAAATGTTGAATGTATTGTTCTAAAATTGAATATTCAATGAATGGGTCACTGGATAGTATGGAGCCTGTTAATTCATTATGATGTAGCATCTAGTTTTGAACTGCTATTCAATAGAAAGAATTAATAGAACTAGAAAACCTGTTTCCTGATTTTTTTTTTTTTTTTAATTATTATTATTTCTTAAGGTAACACAAGGAAAGAAATGCACTTTTCTCGGGGTAATACTGCTATTACACCGAATGTGTGTTAAATCTGAGGAAAATGCATTTCAGGATTATATCGAGGTCGGCAAGTTTAGATTTTATTTATAAATAGAATAAGAAATAAGTCCCTTATTTTGTGACAAGGTGTATGGCTATGTAGAAAATTCTCTACTGGTATTATTTGTGTTGTGAACACAAAAATTGGTGCAAGTCTTAGATTACTATATTGTTCTCTTCTTTTTTTTTTTTTTACGTTTCTACATTATGGATTGTGTAATGCATTATTTCTGTAGTGTATAACTATTTTGTTAACACTTGTTACACTACAGGTATGCAATGGTTTACAGAGTTCACAAAATCATTTTTAATTTTGAGAATTAAAATATTTTTTTCCATTTGACATGTGCCTCATTTCTTGACTCTGGTCCACACAGCATATATTCAACCAACCCGCAGAAAATAACTAGTTTCTATTACCAATCTTAACCAGAATTGCTCCCATTTGCTAATTTACGCACAGTTGAGATACTTATAATAATATCTCTGTCAGGATTTCTTACACTATATTTAAAATGTTCCAGACTCTTAGTAAATTAAGTTTAATTTCATACAATATTTCTGTATTATTCTAGATAAACATTAACTCCCCTTTAATAATGAAAGACTCATAATTTAGTTCATCATTTCAATACATTTGTGTCATCCAATATGCTCAACCTCCCTGCCGCTAGGTGGCAGCCTAATTCAAGGAGCCAAGACCAGAACTTGTGAGTGGGAGGCTGATGGTGGGCTGAATTTTTTATTTTTTTTTAGAAAATTAAAGGGTTAGAGCATGACTGAGTTCTACGAATCGGAGACTGTTATGTTGAATGAGCAGGAGGAGGATTTTCATCGGTATGAGTGTCATTGACAAAGGTCATCTGGATATGAGTCAAACATGTCTGCCAACATGATAAATGATTAAAGAATAGGGGGGAAGATTTCCGTTAATACCTGATAAAGTGCCTAAGAAACTTTAGTTTATCCCTTATAGGAAATCAGTGGGTTTCAATGTGGCCCACTTGATGAATTTTCAAATGAAAAAATATATATAATCTAATAAGGGGATGAGGCCCCTCTACTAAAGTAAATTTAACAATCTAAATGCTTCTATAAAAACCAGCATACATCAATATGCCTCTCAGTTCAATTGCACTGATCAGAATCATTTTGTGATCAGACACTAAAAAGAAAAAGCTGATGGGTGACGACGTGTATTGACCAGGAAATGTCTGGAAAAGCAAGGTCAGTCTGGTCTGTCAGTTCTGCCATGTTTTTTCGGTGTTGTTTACCTATTTGCTCAGTATACTCCGTATCTCTGTGCCTGCGTGTGCAGTGCTGCATGGTAAGTGGGAAAAATCGTCATGTTTGATATTCACACAATTGATTATGAGGTAGCCCACAAGCAATTTTAAGGTGCTAATCGCTCAGCCTTAACCCCATGTACACTGCACTCCTCTAACCATCAATTCGGCCCCAATGCCCATCGTCATATGAGTGACTATCTTGGCAAAGTTGCACAGTGTACCATGGCCTTAAGAATAAGAACAGCAAGCAAGGATAAAGATGACTATATATGTTTTTTATATATAAAAAAAAACATTGGCCAACACAGAATTTCTTTATTTTTACATCTTCTTCTAGTTCACATTATGGTAATGACCACAGCAGTGACACCTGCAATCACTATAATAACTTTAATAGTCCCAGACATAAATGAAAATTCAAGAAATGTAAAGGGCCTATTCCATTTACATTTTAAAGAAAACAATCACAAAAATGCACACAACTACAGTAGCAAACATCCTCTTTCAGAATCGATTCAATGTCCATGATTTTATATACACCTACGTTTTCCCCTGAATGAAAATGTAAATCTAAATGCACAATATATTGATATATTCGATCATTCAAACTTTGAATTTTTTGCTGAATCTAAATCTATCTACGTGGTTCAATCGGGAATTGAATAAATTTCATGAAACTGCAATTTCTCTAAATAGGATCAGGCACACTTGCTTAGCAGCTTTGGAAGATATCCTCATCAGTATCCCGGAGGTCCTGCCCGGCAAGATGTAGTGGGCTGCTGCAAGTAATATTGTTGTGTATGGTGATAGTGGTGTCTGGCTCATCACCCTCTGCGTGCGTTTTAACCTGTCGTGGTACCACAGATGGATTAGTTAGGCTGTAGTTTCTGAGTGGGAGGCTGCTACAGTCGCATTTCCATCGGTTCCCAGTCAGTAAAAGTTTCTCCATATGGTCTGGGAAATCAGGCAGCAAGTTGGTCAAGGCATTGGCCCTCAGGTCAAGGTAGCGCAACCTTGGAAGGAGCAGTTTTGTGCCATTCTGCAAAAACTGTTGACATTCATTGTTGGACAAAAGCAAGTACTCCAAGTTCTTCAGGCCAGAGAACATGTTTGTTGTCAGCACCTCCAATCTGTTGAAGCTCAAGTCCAGTCCTGACAGGCCTGCTAATTGCAAAAAGCTTTGATGCTCCACCACAGAGATGTTGTTGTGCTGCAAGAAAAGTCTTCTTAAAGCAGAAAGTCCGTCAAAGGATTGGGCTGTGATCCTTGTGAGACATCCTCTGTCCAGATGAAGGCTGTGTAGCTTTGAGAGACCTTTGAAGACCTGATCGGGCAGACTTAGAAAGCAGCTGCCGGAAAGGTTGATAACAGCGACATGAGAGAGTCCCGTGAAACTACCAACCTGTGCCTCCTGCACCTGATTGTGTTCCAACTCTAGAACCTCCAGATGACCGAGTCCTTCAAAGATCCTGTCCCCCAAGGCTCTGATCCTGTTATAACTGAGCCGTAGTTCCTCTAGATACTGCAGATCTCGGAAGGTTCTGGGTTTGATTACACTGATGGAGTTGTTTGACAGACGCAGCACATGCAGATTGAGCAAACCAACAAATGTGTCGTCGTGCAGAGACCCCAGTCTGTTGTTTGTGAGGTCCAGCCATCTGAGTGACTTCATGCCCAAAAAGGCTCTAGGTACCACGGTCACAATATGATTCTGGGCCAGATACAGCTTTTGCAGTTTAGTAAGTTTAACAAAAACATTAGCTTTGATTACCTTCAGGGAATTTGCTGTTAGATCCAACTCTTTTAGATCAACCAAATTTTGAAAAAGCTGCGGCTGCAAGTAAACAAGTCTGTTACCAGCGAGGACAAGCTCCCGTAGTCCATGTAGATCTTGGAAAGCAGTTTCAGGCAGGACTGCTATTGAATTCCACCCAAGGTTGAGTAGCCACATGTGCGACAGTCCTGCGAACAACCTCTCCTCAATGCGCGTAATTTGGTTGTTGTGTAGACTGAGAGTGGCAAGGTTGGGCGTGCTCTGAAAGAGTGCACCAGGTAAGGCTCGGAGGACATTTCGTTCCAGGTGGATGTGTGCTAGAGACTGAAGTCCTCTGAAAGCTTGCGGGTCAATCGTTGCGAGGTTGCCGCTTTGCAGATTCAGGAAGTTCAGATTCGTAAGATCCTTGAAAGACATTGCTGGGAGAGAAGTGAACAAATTCCCATCCAGCCAGAGAGAATGAGTAGACGTCGGCATGTCTGTTGGGATCTGGGTGAAATTGCGAGTACTGCAGTACATGATGAGCTCTTGAGTGTAGTCATCGTGAAGACAGGTGCAACTCTTAGAACATGTAACAGGTTCCTCTGTTGCCTTCTCTCCTGCTGGTTCTGAGGCTGCTAACAGCAGGAACGTTCCTACTACCCAGAGCACCAGCAGCACCATGGGTTTCATTACAGCTGTAAACAATGATGGGTATGAGTAGGTGCAGGTATGACATTCATATACATAGTCTTATAAATATATTTTTAATGCATTTATATAACTATACTGTATAGCTAATATAGTTATATGAATATATAAATATATACTATCAATAAAAAAATTTTGAATGTTAAAAACATGTTGAAAAATGAATATAATCAAAAAATATATGCATTTATGAGTATATAAACATACATTATTAAATAAAAAAACATATAAAAGTTTGTAAATATATATACATATATATTTATTTAATGATAACAACACAACGCTTATCTAAAATATATGTTTTAAATGACTTTGAGACTTACCCTAAATGTGAAAGGTGGCCAGGATGAGAAATTTGAATGACTGAACCTGGTGCAACTGTTTGCCGACTGAATGGAAAGTCTAAAAATCAAAGGGAGTCGAGTGCAGGGATTGAATTAACCCATTACTTTCCTTCAGACCCAGCTTGACTGTCGGTGATAACAGATTTTAGCCTTATTTTAAGTTGTTCTTTAATTCTGCACCTATGGATATTTCCCCTTGCAAACTATTTCCATTGACCATTATGGAAACAAATTATTTTTATTCACTGTTTAATTTTAATTTGTATTGTAATAAAAATAATAACTAATAATTCAACTTTAATCTCCATTTGACATGTAAAATAAGCATTTACGGGGTACACATAATGCACATCAATGTAATAAAACTCTGGCTGCATAGGGATATTACAGATAAGCAGACTTTGGTGTTTACTGGCGTGAAGGTCCATTCCACATGTGGACATACAGTAGCTTTGAGTAAAATGAACCCAGTGCCCTGCAACTCTGTGTCGACGTCTACCTACTTCAACCGGACCCCTATATTCAAGAAAAAGATTAACGTGACACAGTTGCCTGACATGTACCAGATCTTCTTAAATATTTGTACAGCTAGGTAACCTCATGCCTGTCACATTTCCGTAGCATTCACATTGTTTGACATTACAGGATGTGGTGGGTACAGACAGTGCATCTCCTAATCAATTACTGTAATGACTAACTTTCTGTTGACTCTTTTCCTCTGTGACAGGGCTCTTTTGGACAGGTCATGCTCCACGGGACATTCAAATCCAGATAACACTGTGTGCCTCCGATCGACTTTCATTATTTAATTTGCCACTGATGTTCCTTCAACAGCAACAGATAAAAACTCCATTCTACACATTATATTTGTCTCACATTATCACATAATTCTCACATAATTATTGAGCCTCATATTATATTTTTCAATAATTTACATTTGTTTTACAGTATTTTTTTATTGTAAATATTACATAAAAATAGTTTAATATTAAATCGATACACATTATGTAATTATACCTGTCACTAAAAACCTTTTTTTTTTAGAAATGCTATGATGTAAAAGTGTAATTTAAACACATCTAAACATATTTTGTCATTAGACAAACGCAAAAAAAAAATCTAGACAAGTCATCTAATGCCAAAACAAACATTAACTAATATTTTACAATTACTTGCCAACAGAGAGCGCTGTAGGACTTGTTTGAAAAGTTCTCACAAACACACAGGAACTATTGAAGTTTGATATTTAAATTAATGAATTTATTTAACAAACGCTCTTATTCAAGTTTAACAGAAGATAGAGAGAAGGCAGAGAAGTTAATTTTTTTTGTGTGTGAGGAGAGACGGACGAAATTACACGCTATAAACATAAAGCCTTTTAATATGTTTTACCAAAGGTTTAAGGGTATTTTCTTCATGTTCACATCTGAAAACAGCCTTTGATACCAGAAAGGCTGTGAAAAATGATCCTAACTAATGGGCAGTAAACTATGGGCGTGAGGACAGTTAGTTTGTACGCATGCGCAGTAAATGTTATAGGTCGGTTCTATGGTCAGGATAGAACTACTTGACACCCGGCTTTCATGTTCAAATTACCTGAGGGAAGCCGCAATGGCGAGTCCTGAAAGAAAGTAAGGATTTTCTCAACTCAATATACAGACAAAATTCTATTTACTCGACCCTAAAGGCATACATGTTCACGTGAATGAACCATGATGCCGTGATGCGAAGTGTCGAACAAAACTAGTGACAAAAAACTAGTGAGTGACAGGCTAGCTTGTATTGTTATTTGTCATTGTTTTAGGCTAAAGAGTTAAATCACTAGATAAACTACAAAATTAAGTACTGATAGGATGTTTTATTTTTTTTTAGAAAATACTTTAACTGTAGACTGTGTCTACCAATTATGTTGTGTAGAGGCGCAGTAAATATTTGTATCTGTTGATGCAGTTATGGCTTGTGGAACCTGCTAAAAGGGTTGCTCTACATATTTTACCTTGATAATGGTGTAGTTCACCTCATGGTACAGTTATTCAATTTATACCAGAACAGGTTCACTGAATCTGAAAATTTTACTTTCAGTGAAAAATATCATTTTCAGTGGTGTAGTAATAGTTCGTATAGATTTATATGTCAATCTATGCGGTCAAAGTATGTGTTATGTTGTCTAAAGCTCTTCTGTTTACAAAATTAGTGATAATCAACCGGAGTCATATGTACTCATGAAATAGTAATATTTCATAAAATATTTTTTTTTATAAAATAATCAAACAGTACAGAATGATACTATGGTTTCCTGGTATAACTTAACTTTGAGGAACAGATGTAAATACTGTGTAATAAGTGAAACACCCAATTATTTCCTAATATATGCAGTATTATTGTAATGGTTCCTGGACCTGTATCCCAGGACTCTTGTTCCACATTTCAGTATTATTGGGAGATTTGTCTGTCAATTATAACAGGGTGATCTGATTTTATCTGTCAGTCCTGAGCCTTGGCTGTTCAATAAAGCATATTTTTTCAAACCTCCATTTGCATTGATGTATTTAAATACGATGTGAAATAAAAACAAATACTAACACTTTTAATTCCTTTTAACTTAAGCTGTCTTCAAGATTAATCACAGGACCAGTGGATAAATCAGGATTAGTAATGACTGTAATTAAAGCCTTCCTTATCATGATTAATTCAGATCAATCAACATATTTACACATTTAAAGATAGAAAACCTATTTTGCCTTAATTTGGTGGCTAAAGACACAACAAATAACTGCAGTACTGTATTTTCCAGACATGAAGACACATTTCTTTTAATCCATTGGGTTTCGGAATCAGAATCAGAATGCTTTCATTTGCGTCCTTTACTCATTTGTCTGTATGGGTTCTCAGTAATCCAGTTCATTTAATCCAGAGATAGTTACTTTTGAGGGCAACTGGACACAGTAGCTTTCTTTAAAAACATACTCAAATAACCTTCTATGTCCAGTTGTCCTCAAAATAACTATTTTTGGCTTTACTCAAGTGTAACTTACCCACTTACCTAACTTTCAGGGAGCTGAAACACTCCTTCCTTTTCACTCACAGGATAAAGGTTCTGTTACACCGCACTGACCGTTAGAACTGAAGAAGCCTCTCAATGAGAAAAACTGAATGTCAAGTTTCCTAACGAACCCCTTTTAACCTTTAATGAGGTGTAACTTACAAAAGTAGACATTGAAATAATAATCACACATTTGTTATCACAGTTACCGTCACAAAAGGCCCACCTAGGTTTGTGTGTGAGTACCTCGTGGTCCTGTACCACAAGAAATGTAGTTTTTTTAGTTTTTAGTTCACACTGATAGCCTGTACCTGTATCTGCTATTGCAGTGCCACTTTAAATTTACCTTTGTAAGCTTTATTAATACGGCTAGAGGGAATTTGTGCAGCTTGCTTACTTTTCAGCGATTTATGTATGTTTTTTTAATCTATAATTCCACACCATTGTTATTTTTACACTGATAGCCAGTAGAGGGCACTCTAACTCCCTTTAGCTGGTTGTGACTTATCTAAAACACAACAGTTGTTTTGACTTTTGATTTAAAAAAAATAATAAAAACTTTCTAAGCTGTTACACAATGCACATTATATTACACTACTGATGTTTTCAGAATGTATCAATTGTTTGAAATACTTTTTGGAGCCTAAAACGCATCTTTTGCCCAATCTTAAAAACACATTTTATTAACTCACCCCTGACAAATTAACAAATTCAGTATAGTTATAAGAATCGCATTAATTCTCAATTGCACCATTTCATAAAATCACTTTCCATATTAGGCCAATCTTCTTTCATCGTCTGTATTTGCTAATGTCTCATCTGCTGCATATTGTCTGCCTCTAGGGGACTTCTGTAAAGACACTTGGTACACTGTGAGTTTTAGGTGTTCCTTTAGTGGTATTAAAATGTTCCTGATGTCTGAGAGTAGGACTTGAAGTCACACCAGAGAAAAGATTTAAATAGTCACTACAGACATATGACTCATGCCAAAATTGCTGCCTCACTGAGTTGTTAAATGATTTCAAACACTAAAGCTCCAAGACAGCAGCCTTATCATCTAAAATAACTAAAGAAAATCTTGTGATAAGTGGTTTGAAATGACTCATTGTTCTGTACCGTTATATTGTTGTCACAAAGGTAAGAAGTTTTACTATTCCAATAGTATAAGGAGAACAATCAGTGGTGCGAAATTAAATTGTCAGATAAACGACAACATGCAGAAACTCCGGTTGGTAATGCCACAGCCTAAGTGTATATAGATACTGTGCAATGTTTAAAAATGTATTCTTTGTTTGGAACTTTTTCTTTCTGTAATGTGTGGCAGCCTAATAAGATAAAAAAAAATCGAGATCAAGCCTACCTTTTCAGGAAGTTGTCTAGGGATTGGGAAGATGTAAAGATTAACAAAATAATTAAGCGTGAAAATCTAAGACAGCACTGTATCTGTGCAGTTGTCTTAATTTCAAACAAATATAAAGTAAGAATATGAGT
The DNA here is from genome assembly GCA_016785265.1 of Paraplagusia blochii. Taxonomy (NCBI): domain Eukaryota; kingdom Metazoa; phylum Chordata; class Actinopteri; order Pleuronectiformes; family Cynoglossidae; genus Paraplagusia; species Paraplagusia blochii. The sequence continues at coordinate 607 of JAFBJS010055251.1, read as the reverse complement.
AGATGGTTTGTTGTTTTTTTTTATTATTTAACAAAAAACAGTGTTTTTGTTTTGTCAGGTCATCAATATATGCAGCATGAAAAGGTTTATCTACCTCTTTATTTTACATTCAAACATCAATGCAGTGTATTTGTTTGTATTATGCCAAAGAACATAAAGTTTTAGTTTCCAACAGTGTCAGGCAGCATCTAACCTTAGAGCCTTTTAATGATTTCAGAAGTCAGACAATACAAAGACGGGGACATGTGCAAGGTCAGCCAATCTCTGTAGACGGGAAACAGGGGATGGGATGTGGAGGGGTAGACAGGAGAGAAACACTAGGTGTCTACACAAGGTAACCTTTAACCTAAAAAATGTAAAAAAAAAAAACACCAGACATACCTCCTGCTCCATACACCCATCCACCTACCCACCTATCTATCTGTCTATCTATCTAACAGCTACACTGCGGTTGTTTGCTTTGTACTGATGTTGGATCACATCTGTTGTGTACCATGTTTAATAATGTGTACCATGTTTAATAATTTGACTTGTTGTCAATCTTGACCTTGCTGCCGGAGAGCGGTCATTGCCCTTTTACCCAAGAATGGCGACTTGCGGGACATTA
>JAFBJS010055249.1:43530-78104 GCA_016785265.1 Paraplagusia blochii | reverse complement strand
GTATTTAAACTCTTTCTAAATTTGTAAACAGACACTACATTGTCTAAAAAATAACTTGTATCTTTAACATTGCTATTTTTTTATTGACTTATTGCTGGCTTGTTCACTTTCGTTATCAGACCAAAGAATGCTAGAACCCTAACCCATCATGGACATACTAACAACACGTCCACTGACTGGTCAGGTTAAAACTATGTCTCTTCTTAACCCTTGATCCACCCCTGTGTTACCAGGTCTTGCCACAGTTTAACCACAGCACTTCTTTTTGTTCTTGGAGGCCGTGCCCTCTTGATCTGGGCTGACCTTCGTTGAATGCACCGTCTGCATTGTGGCACACTTAACTCCATCCCAACCATCCTGGAGCTCCACCTCTCCACTCTGAAGAGCCTGATAGACTCGCCGGGCAAGAAGTTCAAAGGATGCCTTCACGTTGTGTCCTGTCTTGGCGGAAGCCTCCAAGTAGGGAATCCCTAACTGCTTTGCAAAATTCTCCGCCTCCTCCTGAGTGACAACTCTCTCCCCGTACTCCTCCCTGTCACTCTTTTGACCCACCAGGAGGAACACAACCGTGTGGGGCTGCACTCGCTGGCAGACCTCGTCATACCATCCTTTCACGTTTTCAAAGGAGTCTCGATTGGTCATGTCGAACACCAGCATGCCACCAACTGAGTTGCGGTAGTACGAACGGGTAACTGACCTGGAAACAAAAATGACAATAAAAGTGTAAGTAAACAAATACCTACAGTTGTGGAAAAAGTTTTGGACACTCCTCTAGCTTTACTAATGATGAGTGTATTCACTTTTTATAGGTTCTGAATAAATTATCTTTTAAATTTGTTGACTTTGATACCAATGTTGATAAGTATATTGAAATTGTCAAGAATTTACTTTTATTAATTAGAATAATTAACAAAATGTAGTTTTTACACAATTTTTTATAATAATATTTGAGGTTGTGTAGAGTATTTTAGGTTTTTTTCCCACTGTGTCATATATAAACATGAATATATGACAAAAGACTTTGTGATGCAACAAAGTTTGGTTTTATGGTTTAGGCTTGTGAAACAGCGTTTTGTAAACTCTCTGCATTGACTGACTGGACAAAGGCACAGTTGTGAACCATGACCTTACCTGAACCTCTCCTGTCCAGCTGTGTCCCAGAACTGCAGCTTGACACGGACCCCTGGCTCCACCTCCAGGAAGTGGACATAAAAGTCCACACCCAGTGTCTGGCAGAAGGACTCCGGGAACACGTCTTCAGTGTAGCGTTTCAACAGACATGACTTTCCTACTGTGGAGTCTCCCAGCATGATGATCCTGAACTGGTACTGCCACACAGTCAGGTCCATTGCTCCTTGTTGGTGTAAATTAAAACAAAACTGGAAATATTTTTTTAAAACCTCTCCAAAAACAATTTGCACAGAGACTTCCGATTCTTCAGGTCAGCCATACTACTGCACCAAGTGTGTACAGTAAATATGCAGTAACGCCACTGATCCTCGAAGGAAGGCGTGTCCCTTGTCTTGCTGTCTAACCAATCCACTTCCTGCAGTAGCTCCTCACATCCTTGACAAAAGTTTCCTCCAAAACAAAGACAAAAATTTCTGTTAATCCAACGACGTAGAGAAACGTCCTGCTCTAATAGGAATCGTTGGTCTCTCCTCCTGCTGTGCAGGACGTGAGTGCTCCGTGTGAGGGTGTGGACAGGTTTACCTGTTGAAACATGACAGGAGACAAAACATGCAGAACCAGGGCAGGTTCTCAGGAAAAGGAAGGGCAAAGTTTGGGCAGTGAGGTGGAGGAGGAGCAGGATTACTGTATAAGGGAAAGGAAGACATTACAAGTAGTTTTCTCCGGTTTCATCTTTCATGCCATTGCCAGAGCCATTGAGTCTCATTGTGAATGAATATATCTTCCTTTAATACAGATTAATATTGGGTTTTAAACAATAAAATGGATTCCACCTAGAAGAAACTGTGACCAATATTAACGTTGGATAATTTCAGTCCTTTTCTGTTCCATTGTTTTGAAGTCGTTACGGCCACTCTTCCACTTCCTGTCTTACAGAGTGTCCTCAGTCCCTCCCTTGTCCAGCAGTCCCTCCAAAGGTAAGAAACTCACACAGCCTGGTAATCTAATACTTCACTACACAGAAAAATGCTAACATAGACTAATGTGTCACATGATAGACCCGAGAACTGTCCATGGTGTGACCTCAGGCTTGACTCCTGCCTCCCCGAAAAACATCAACAGTTCTGTAGTTCAATGAATCTAAACTAGTGGGTTGTAGGTCTTTGCCGGAGAAATAATATTAAAAAAAATATATATATACTTTTAATGAATAAACCTTTAAGAGTACAGCTATTGAAGTGTTGCTGAATGTCACTAGATTAATATAAAAAGTTGAAATTATTCTCTATCATGGCTTGTCATTATGAAATGATAGTGGGAAATCAGACCAGTTGAGAACCACTGCTTTAGATGATGAATGAAATAACAAGCGAGTTCAGATTATCAGGAGAAACATTTATTATTGTAACTGCATACATTTCCATCAGACATAAATATAATTAAGCCATGGATACAAAATAAAAACAGTAATGAAATAGGACCTGGGGGTATTTGACCAAAAACCCTGACATATGACTAGGGCTAGTCATATGTTAGTTTCTGTTTCATTATTTAAAAGAAGCTGCTTTTGAATGAACAGGTCACACAGAACCAATAATATATGATGACATTGTATTTTAACTTTACAGAAATTAAAAAAAAGGATGGTGCTAAAACTAATAAGTTCATGAGTAAAAGCGTTGATACCACGGATTGTTGATATGACCGCCCAGAAACATTTCATTATCTACTAAAAGGAAAAAAAAAAAACAATACAGGGAGTTGAATCACATGACCACAGCTGCTTCTGCTTCATTCAGACTCCACACCAGGTCCATATATAAGAAACAACCAGATTCGTGCGGTTGTCAATCAGTATTTTCACCCTGAGAGGTCAAACAACATTCATGAGGCAAACTTCTGTGTCTACAGTGGTGTATCCAGTAGATAAAACCATTGTCCACTGAGCCACACCATTGGCCTGACCTTGGTCTCAAAACACTGAAGATTACAGGACACTCTTGATTCAGAGACAGAAAGTTTTCTCCACCTGTACAAAGGTTGACATAGTCCAGTCTCTGCTCCAATTGTTGGAGGAAAAAGGTCCCCGCAGACCCAAGAGAACAAGGATAAAAGTGTTCAACAGTGATAGTAATAAAAACACTGGACACACAAGTGTTCATTTTAGTGTCTCAGATGTCAAAGTCAATGTACAAAGTCTGACACGTCAAAACAAACAATCCAAAACCCACAGCCTAAATAGAAACAGAGCCTCACTCTCTTCTTTGGTTCCATATCTAACCAGACTTTGTTGTGCATTCATCTGTACGTGTCCATTTTCACATTTTTAACATCAGACCATGTTCAAAACAAATGTTCAGAATTATTTCAGCTCTATAGAACCAGATAGCAACAAAGCGACGCATATGGATAGAAAAAAAACCAAACAAAATAAATTTACCCCATTATTGTATGTGTTCCTTAAGTCAGGTTGACCCACCAAAATAAGGCTCCTGGGTGTTGGACCATCACCCTGCAGCTACAGAGAGGGGAACTTCAACTCTGAAATGTCTGCCTCAGGAGAACTGCTGCCGCTGCGGTCGCTGTAGGTGTCTCTGAAATGGGTGAGAACAAGCAGGGTGACTTAAAAGAACTTTAAAATTCTAACATGTTAATTTAAAGGAAATAATGTATAGGAGAGAAAAAACTTCTGTAGCACACACTTCAGCCTGTGAGGGGCACTAATGTACTTCAGGTTTACTGCAGAATATGATGGATAAGATAGAGTTTTCCAAATCTGTCTTAATGTCACATAAGGTCATTTGATTGGTTTTATTACTGCATTTTTCCACTTTATTATTTATTTTAGTGATAGAAAAGAACAGTTTTAACTCCTTCCTCCCTCAGCTATGACAACTCCATCAGTCACTAGGCCTGACAGCTGTGTGTCTGATGGTAGACAACATGACAGAAACATCAAGTTCATCAATGAATGACATCGGAAGTGCAAATATGGGACAGTGAGCAGAGTTATCTGGTTCAACCACATTACTGCAAGAAGGAAGTTCACAGACAGGCGATGGAAACGCGCAATCAAGTAAGTAGTATTAATAAAGTATTACTACAGAGCTTATTTATTTACAACAGGGAAAAAGACAGATTAAAGCTGTAAAAACACTAATACCATGTGTTTGAAGCACATGTAGTCCATTTCTAACAACATTAAAAATGCCCTGACCACTGGCCAGTCAGGGAGTTCAACGTTTAGACTGATTTTACCTATTTATAACAAACAGTCAAACCAGGGAGGAGACAATCTGTAAATTAGGCCATAATAACTGATAAATGCCCTGGGTAATAACTCCAACGGCACCAACTTGATTCGTTCTTTGTCTTACCGTGGAGACAGACGACAGCCTTTAGACAAGAAGCTCTGCAGTTTCCCTGCGGCGGCCAGGAGGAGACCGAAGTAGGGAGGGGAAGGTTTGATGGGTCTGGAGGTGAACTCTGGATGATACTGCACTCCAACAAAATAACTATGTCCTGCACAAACACACAGACTTTAGTATTTCTGAAGATACATGGTCAAATTTAAGACACTGTGAAAACTTACCTTCCAGTTCGATGATCTCCATTCTCTCTCCTTCCACATCCTGACCAACAAACTTTAGACCATTGGATTCAAAGTGTTGCTTGAGCTCAGGATTCACCTGTGGAGATGATTTGATAGTGAATATTTAATGGTTCTCAGATATGGTGGTGAAAAACAACAGCTCAAGTCAATAAAGATTCAGAGGTTTTACTTTAATACTTTAGAACTCTACCTCAAATCTGTGCCGATGCCTCTCCTCAACAAACTCCACGTCTCCATACAACCTCTCTGTACAAATAAATAGAATTGAGATAAAGGTTGAACACTTGCTTCTTGTAATGTCAGCAGTTCTCCACTAGCTGACTGAGAATACTCACTGAGCACACTGTGGTCATTTTTGAATATAGTCCGTCTCTTTCCCAGCCTCATGGTCCCGCCCATCTGTCCTGGGTTATGCTCTGGCATGTCAATCACCTGCCCAGCACAGAGAGAAACTTCAATATATTGTTCTGTTCTACAAACAAGTTCTGTTGGAGCACAGCAGAACCAGCACTCACCACGGGGTGTTTAGAATCAGGGTTAAACTCTGTGGAGTTGGCATCTGTGAGGAGAAGTGACAACATCTTCAGTCAGAGCACATTAATTTAATAAAATATATTTCTATTGATGTTCATGGAGTGGTCATCACTCACCATCCCAATTGAGAACATTACGGGCAAACTCACACACCGCCAGCTGCATGCCCAGACAAACACCTGTAGAGAAAGGAGCACAGCAATTCATTTAGATCCACAGCCAATAAAAAGTGAATTACTTAACTACTTTAAAGAAAGAATAAACAGATCAAGAAGTTTTTCCATACACGGAAAGTTAAAATAAACTTCATTTCAGGAATCTTCACTGCACCCTGGTGATATTAGGTTGAACTGGACTCAATAAATGTGCCGTCTTAAAGTCCAACATTACCCAGAAAAGGTTTGTTCTGTTTCCTGGCCCAGTTGATAGCCAGCATCTTCCCCTCTGTTCCTCTTACACCAAAGCCTCCAGGCACCAACACCCCTCTATAAGAAGAAAGAAAGGGATCATTATTCCATAAACATGTTGTCATTTTAATTACAAAATTTATCAGTAATTGACTTCATTTGAAACACAGATTTTAACAGAACAGCAGAAGAACAAACTCAAACTACAGAGGTAAAAAGGCCTCTAGATCTAAATCAGGACATTTGACAATGTCTCCTGTCTTCCTCTCAGTCCACCGCTACACAGTATTACACTGTATTTTCGCTGGTACTCACTCAGCACTGCAGAGTTTCTGCCAGGCTTCATGGTACTTCACTGGTTCTTCTTGCAGCGTGGCGGGCTCCAGGTCTGCTGAGTCGATGTACTGTTACAACAAGAGATCAGGCAAGGTCAGTGATGTCGCCCTCTGCTGGTACACCTAATACCTATACTTTCAGTTGAGATTAAGTGTTGGTACTGATATGTTATTAACAAATACATGACTTGTCTTCATACCCTGACTTCCAGCTTGTGGTTGACGGCCAGGGCTGAATGTTCCAGAGCTTTGACCACAGAGGTGTAGGAGTCTGACAGCTTGGTGTACTTCCCTACCAGAGCAATAGAAACTTTCTCCAGGAGACGATCAGACCTGAGGATGAGGTGGACAAGAACACATAATGAGTCATTTGTTAAGCTTTAGAATAATTAACATGTGCTAGAGTTTCTTAAAATACTTTGTATTTTTTAGATCATCTTTGAGAACCTGAACATTTGAGGATTCAACAACTGAGGAGACCAAAGCAAAACAGCAGAACACCTTCCTGTTCATTATTGCATTAATAACACTTTGGAAGAACATTCATCATCATTAATTCACTGCTGATCAAATGTGTGATCTCCAAGTCCAGGTAAATCTCCATCTTGGTGAGTTAAAGAAACAAAACTATTCCTTCAAACAAGTACTCCTCATTGCCATAACATGACACTCCCATCTCTGCTTCACAGACCATGGCATGGAAACCCATCAGTGACTTTAGCTAAAATAGAATTCATGTGAATCTTTCAGACCTGTCGGCCATTTCCTTCCACTTTGTCAGCATCTTTCTGGGCCTCATGTCAGCAGGAAGGTTCAGTCTCTGACAGAAGTAACTGACGACACCCTGTTCATCCAACAGCAGAGGAACTCTGTAGACCGTGGACACATCATGGACGCACACCACCTGTTTAGAACCACAAATGTATTTCAACAACTCAGGACGATACCAAATAATAGTTTTATTCACATTGATTCATTGTCAATAGTTTTCAGGATCGTGATGAAAATAAATGACAGACAAATGGTTTAGAGCTGATAATCAAACCATTGACCTAATAGGCAAAGGCACAAACCAAGCCGTCAACATTTATCATCTGATTATGTCGAATTATGCAGTTGTAGATGTTTTAGTTCGAGTTCTCTTCATCAGAGGAGCGGTTGTTGATCTGCTCAACAGAACCCTCTACTGGTTTGTAGACTGAATCACTTCAGTGCCCTACGGTAGTCAGACATTCAGAGTATTTGCTCAGCTGCAGTACTTCACCTGTGTGGGTTCCACGTGACAGAACATTGAGATTTTCTCCTTGACAGAGTTTTCCAGTGGTGTTGCACAACGACACATCACCTGTCAAAACATGGAGGTCATCATTGGCTACAGTAGAGTAACATAGTGACAGTTACTGTAAAATACATCAACATGTCATCTTACACTTGATATGTTTGGTGTTTATCATATTTTTATTTAACTTTGACACAAGGACATAAAACAAGTGGAACATTTACAGTGGAAATGTTTAGAACTAAAACAAATTATCTGTGTTGCAGCAGTAAAACTCGACAACTCCAGGAACTGTACACTTTCCAGAGTGAAGTCAACTAAGGTCTGAATACTGTAAACACTGTAGGTTGGAAAGGCCTGGAGCTGGACACGTGACACACTGGAGGAGAAATATGAGGGGACAGGGACAGTCAACTATGAGGAACCAACAGAGATTAAGACGAATTCCTAATAGTTCACATATTTAAAAATGGAAATTGATCCACAAACCAATAAAAAGACGCACAAATATGAAAAAAAAAAACGGCTCAGGTCTGGGAAATTTCATGGAAATCCAACTCACCAGGTCTGGAGACAGGCCCAGTCCTCTCAGCTCTCTGACACTGTTCTGTGTCGGTTTGGTTTTCTGCTCTCCTGTGGTACTGGGCTATGGGAACCAAGATGGCAACAAAAATGAACATAATTTCTTGGCACATCTTCCTGAAGCAGAAAGTATGTTTCAATCTAATAATATTCTCGAAAAATGCTTCTATAGCACTATTAATGAATACAATATTAACAAAAACACAATTAAATCCGATGTTGTCCTGTAGATGTCCTGTTTACTTTTGTTCCCATGGCCTGTGTCAGGGTCGGACTAACCTGTGGGACCAGACTGACGTGGATGTTGCAGAAGTTCTCCCTCTTCACCTTGAACTGGAACTGTCTGAAGGCCTCGATGAAGGGCATGCTCTCGATGTCTCCCACTGTTCCCCCCAACTGTCCACACAGAACATCAGGTCAATGATCACCTCACTCATGACAGTCACAAAAAAAATAAAATCACTCAGAGAAATTAGTTCAATCTGGCAGGAAAATATGATAAATTAAAGTGGGCTGAACAGTCTGTAGAAAACAGCTCTGAATGTGCTCCACCGTTACCACGGTGACAGAGGCGTTACAGTGTGGGTCGGCCTAACATGTCTGTTATAAACAATCTCTTTCGGGAGACTTTGCAAAACAACTTCAGAGAAAGGAAAAAAAAAACACTCAGACACTTTCATGTTGTGACAGAGTAAGAACAGCATGTCATGAGCTACAAACAGGCCATAACTCTCTGTCTCTCTCACACACACACACGTGCACGCACTGTACTGACAAGATTGTGCTGTAGGCAGAGTTAATCTGACAGATGGAATGTTGGAGAAGAAACCAAGTCATGATTTACACCACTAGTTGAGCTGGGTGCAGTTGGTCACGTGGACCATTGCCTTCTCTGGTGGTCTGACTTTTTTTTTTTGTGTAAGCACTGATGATAAGTGGTAATTATTTAGTTTGAGAATTTGTTCCCTGTTTCAAGACCAACGCAAAAAGTAGCTTCTACCCAATTATGTCTGCCACCAGCAGGGGGGGCACAACCAGCAGATAAAGGACTTTATATTTTATGTCAGCAAATTATTACTATGGTAAAGACCTGGGCAAACTGACCTGGGGAGGACAATCTGTCATTTTAATTTCAATTTATACTTTTTAATTTATATTTCATCATAACGCTGCCTCTAAACAATTTGCACATTTAAAAATACATATATGAAAATTATGGATTTTAGCCTTTAGTCCCAAGGCGGGCAAACTTTTTGACTCGCGGGCCACATTGGGTCCCAGAATTAGGCATAGGGGCCAAGTCAAGAACAGAAAGATGGAACTTTTATAGAACTAAAATAAATAGCAGGTAAAAACTAATGTATAAAGCCTAAAATGTTAAACTTCTTATAGCCTTTCTGTTGTCATCTACTGGGGAACAGCAGGCTTTGCATGTAAAAGACAGAAGTATAACGTTAATACAAATCAATTATTTAATTTGGACGGCTGCATTAAAAAGATCAACGGGCCGCATCCGTCCCCCGGGCCTTAGTTTGCCCATGCCTGCCCTGACCATTATGGATGACTTTGCTTGCCGTAGTTCATAATCATGCTTCATCTCTTATACCCTGACCGCCCCCCAATGTCAAATTTTAGGTCCCACTGTGGCCTGCGGGACAAAATATTTGTCCACACCTGCTGGAGTACCATAAACACCAGGGTCAGTCGGTCGGCTGCAGTCGTACCTCTATGACACAGACTTGAGGCTCTGCCTCGTCCTCGTCCACTGAGATCCTGGCCTGCCTCATCACCCACTCCTGGATGGCGTCTGTGATGTGAGGAACCACTGAAAGAAACACATTGAAAGGTTTTTAAATCGACTACAATTTTCATAGTTTAAAAATGAAGACCAACGACCCCTCAGGTCCTAACCTTGGACGGTCTTGCCCAGATAGTCTCCCCTCCTCTCCTTGTTAATCACAGACTGGTAGATCTTCCCGGTGGTCAGGTTGTTGTCTCTGGTCAGTCTGATGTCCAGGAAACGCTCATAATTGCCCAGGTCCAGATCCACTTCCCCGCCATCGTCTAGAACAAACACCTCCCCTGAACAAACAGAAGAAAAAAAGACATTCAGTTAAAAATCAACATCTAAAACTGAAAAACATCAACAGCGACAGGAAGAGTTGATAATATTCAGCTGCTAACAGCTGGATGTGAAATGTTGACAAACTAGAACTTGAACCAATGGCAGTCAGAGCTGCAGATGGAGCAGCTGGTGTTTACAAAAAAAAACCCATAAGAATCTTAAACAGACAGACAGGTTAACTCACCGTGTTCATATGGAGAGAAGGTTCCAGCATCGATGTTGATGTAGGGGTCAATTTTAATGGCCGTCACGTGGAGGCCACAGGACTTGAGGATGGTCCCCACACTACTGGCAATGATGCCTTTACCGATGCCAGAAATGACTCCGCCCGTGACCAGGATGTACTTCATAGCGGCGGTGAGCGCTGAACACAAACACAAGCATGAGTTAAAACGACAAAATTACTGCTCCAGCCTCCCACGACCACAGACAGAAAAATATAAACTGTGTCTGTCTGTTACTGAAGGAAGACACGTGAGATGAACAAACTCCTCCACTCTGTCAAACCGGTCTTCATTGTCACTTTGTCCTCTAGGTCTAATTTCTCATTTCTACTCACTGGTTTCTCTCGCTCATTTACATGAACGCATGATGATTTACAAGCAAAATTTGACGTAAAAGGTGAGAGTCCCATAAAACCTAGTTAAGAACCACATGTGGCCCCAGAGCCACAGCTTGATCACACCTGTTCTACAGTCTAATTGAAGCTGAAATCCACTGTAGTTTTACAAACACTACATTTGTTGGACCAGACTTCGTCATCTGTGTCGCAACATCAAAAAATTCCGAACTTTCTCCACGTGTTTGTAGTTGAGAAGATAAACAGCACCAGGTGCAGAACCGCAGTGAGAACGTGTTCATCGGTCGAAATTAACACGTGGAAAGAGTCAGAACATGAAGGAGATCTGGATTCAACTGTGGTCTGGTTCAAATCTGAGAACTTTCTGTTTACGTCGCCGTTGGCGGGAAGATTGAAGGGCGCTAAAAAAGACATCAGGAAGTGGGTTAGGGAATCGCACCCACACTACGGTGCCTTCGTAGTGTTCGGGTCTGAACTCGAACCACAGCGACCACGCCGTTTTAGTTAGTTATATGTATATACACATACATACATATGTAAATTAATAATATAGTCAATACATTGCTAGACCTGCACACGCACGTGTCTGTTGTGTGTGTGTGTCGTGTACTGTCTGTACTGCAGTTCTGGGGTCAGTGTCAGTACTGTTCACTCGCGTCAGTTAGAATAAAATATAGAATAGAAAACCTTTATTGTCATTATACAAGGTACAACGAGATTTAGAGCTTCCCTTGAGGTGAACGCAGTAAACACAGTAAATATGGTGAGAAAAAAATATACACACAAAATAAAAATTAATTATAATAATAAAGATAAAACAGTGCAGAGTGACTGGTGGTGAGTGACGGAGGTAGGAGTGTTGGATTAAGAAATTGGGATTTACAGTGTATACAGACTGATGAATTCAGACAGTTGAATTCCTTACAAAAATAGTTCGTTCGCCACTCACGTTACAGTTGACAGTTTTTTTAACATTAAAACGCGGGAAACCGTGAATTCAGTCAAACTTACGTCTCGTAGCGGCTTCAAACGACCGAGCTGACGTGTAGATGTGAGGTGTCGTGGGTTCAGAGGAACTCCGGTGCAGACAGCGTCCACCTCGAGGTCCCGAGAGTTTCAACAACAGCTCCTCACACGTGTGGCTAACTGTGGCTGTGGCTCTGCGGAAAGTGTTTCCGCTCTGAACTTCGTCGTTTCCGCTCCGTCGTTTCTTCTTCTCCGGTTTCTTTGCAACTCAGGGGTCTCGCTTCTTCGGTCGGCATTCTTCCGTTTCACCACAAGATGGCAGTAAATCAGTGTAGAAAAAAAACCTCACTATTCCTGAGCTGGAAACCCTCAGGAAAACGTTTAATGGAGCAGATTATTCGATTTCCTGGTTTGTTTAAATATATCATATATATGTATTGATGCACCGAGTATACATTTACTGTAACACCGGTGTCTAATACTGTAGTATCCCTCTCAACTTGCTCCACTTTTGCTGCCGTGTAATGAGAGCTGAGATTATAATTCTCCCCTGTCCATAATCTGGATCTAATTACGCAGCTCATCACGGATTCCTGCTTTTAATAGAAGTTCATTTTTAATTACTTTTCAAAAAACTTTGTAGGACGCATTGACCTCCATCTTCAACAGCTATAACACTTGGAACTAACCTGGAAGTGGACTGTAATGACAGTTGACCACCAGCAGGGTGGACCACACATCTGGACAGGGACACAACATTTGAAGGGTGAGTAGTTACATGACCAGGGGGCGCTGGTTCACTGAAATTTCCCATCATGTAAGCGTGCATATCCATTAGTACAGCCATACTTGAGTGGTCTGAGTGAAGTACGTGAGTATCACAGTACTGTAGTACTGAAGCACTGCAGTTTTTGTTGCTTCATGAGATTCCGATCAGAGTAAAAACTCAGCAACTCTTTCACGTTTCATTCACGTGTTTTTCACACATCTTCTTGGCTGAGTGTTGGGTATAAACAACATGATGGCACCGTGTTGTTGGGTGGCTTTTCAACTACCAGTTGCAGAACTCTTTACCAGCAGGTCTGTAGAACCCAGTGTTGACAGGAACACTTTCTGTCTGAGTCGATCTGTTGGAAATGGTTCTCCAGTTTATTTATAGGAGGGACCGGAACTTTCTAACAACCAAGACTGTTTGTCTTTTGTCTCCAAATCTAAACCCATTTGTTCCGGTCATAGTGAAGTCAGGAGACCACCTTTAGTCAAGTCCTACTTCACCATTACCAAGTCCCAGATCTTCAGACCCCTGAAGAAGAACCACAGTTCTGGGGCGGTCTGTGTCTGTGAAGGACAATGGTCGACTTCAGACCAACAGCCTCGTCTCTGATCACATGGAGGCAGCGACGCAGGCAGAACCAATCAGGTTTGACCCTAATGATCCTGAAAAGCTGACTTTCGGCAGAGAGCAAAGGTCCATGGAGGCCCAACATAAGGCTGGTGTAACCACTGTTGGCCTCCAGTGAATGCTGCTGTTGTTGAGTCTGAATCAGAAAAGACAAAAAAAACCTGCCCATCAACAGTATGTCTCTGTTCCTCCTCTGCACTGGGAAGACTTCCTGTGTCCTCCTGGTGTAAAGTGTGTCACAGTGATTACTCTGCCTCCTCCTCACACTTTGGCCCAGATTCCTCTGCCTCCTCCTCCTCCTCCCCTTCCTTGCTCCTCCTCCTCCTCCTGCTGCTGCTGCCTGTGGAGAGAAGACAGATCTGAGAGGTCCTGACTCTGTCCGTCCTCCTGGTCAGTTTGGTAGAGACTTATAAGAGACTCACTTATCCATTACTGGGTCACAGTGGCAGCAGTCTCCACAACTGCAACCCAAATCACAATGCACCGAACTGTACCTTCCTGCAGGTGGTGAGATAAAATAGTCACAATGATATATTGGATTTGTTCTCCAGTGTAACTGACGTCCTGACAGTGAAGACTCTGCTGATGTTCTTCTGAATTTCAGGTCATTAACACTGGAACTAAAGGATCGAATTGAATAAAACATCCATACAGTAATAAATATCTATACAACAACTTGAAATGGAATATCACAACATTTAAAAAAAAACAAAATTAAAGTTACTTTTCTCTCATTTGATAGCTCACTGCTTACATCACTATAAGCCACGCCCCCTCCTCTTTGTTTTCACTCTGCCCTGTACACGGAGCATGAGCGTCATAAAGATAATCATTAGGGAGAGATTATCTTCCTTTCACTTTTCTCTCACTTCTCCTCTCACTCCCTCCCTCCTCCCTCCTCCCTCCCCTCTCCTCCTTAACCTGCCTCCCACCACCCCCCTGCTGAGAACAGCAGTGAATGTTGGGTAATTTAGTCTTACATAAGACTACAAACAACAAGACGTGTAAAAAACAACCAGAAAAAAAAAAACGTCCAAAGCTTCAGCGAATGGAGAACTCGGGGGAGGGGCCTGAGGTGGGGAGGTGAGGGGGTGGGGGCCACATTAATTGTGTGTGTGTGTGTGTGTGTGTGTTCTTGTGGAATTTCTGAGAGCTGTGCTGATTCTACAGTAGCAGCAGGGTTCTGTGCACATGTGAGTGTACGTGTGTGGAGTCACATGATTTACGGCCTGTGGAGCCAAGAACAAAAAACAACGTTCTTCAAAACCACTGCAGAACAACAGTCAAAAATCTGTTAAACACAACCATCTGTGTCACATGGTCAGATAAAGATCAGTTGGTTACGGGTTCTTCACTGTTGTTGTGACGGTCGGGTCCATAGTGGTTCCACCTGCAGATGAACTGACCCCCAGTCAGTTCCACAGCAGCAGGTTGAGCCACATGTCAGCCGACAGACTCTTGTTGACACACACTTTAACACCTGCTCTTGACTGCGACGCCTCGGTGAGAGATATTTTGTTTTTCTACCAGGACTCCACGGCCGACGGCTCCGACGGATTTCAGGAAACGACTGGATTCATGCAAAGTGTTTTTCTTGGATTTTAGATTTAAATTTTAATTTCCTTCTGATGTTTCTGGTTCCTCGTCGTCAGTCACAGACACAGTCAGTGATTCACTCTGGTACGACACAAGGTTGAGGATCTAATGATACGATACGTATCGCAATACAGGAGTGACGATACGATTCACTGTGATGATACACAGACAAGAATATATTGAACTTTTATTCCCAGTGTAACTGTAGTCCTGACAGTTAAGGCTCTGGTCCATCTGAACATCAGGTCACTGACAATGGAACGACTGGAGAAGAAAGAAGAGAAGAAGGAAATGAACCAAGACCAGAAAGACTGGACTCAGAACTGGTGTGAAAAGTGAGAAATTGTGATATTTCTGTGTATCAACAATTTATTTAGAAAAAAAGGAAAAACCTGCAGCCCCCACCTCAACCCCACCTCCCATCATCACCCCAACCCCAGCACCAGGGTGGAAAATATTTACACAGAAACAGCAGCAGACCTTTGTGTTCATTGGCCCAATTTTAGTGCCATTTCCTCATAAAACACAAATACAAACACACACACACACACACACAGAGCAGCGATAAATAACCATTCAGAGCAAATAAACCAAGTCAACAACTGCTGGGGGAAAGTAGGCCAACCTGGAAGAACAGCGCCCACCGCAGGCAGCTCCCCCTGCCTTTTTATTTATTCATTTATTTGTCTTTTATTCTGACACAGTCTCTGTGTGATGACAGACAGTCTACAGACTGTTGGTCATTTCCTGTCTGTGGGCCAGGCTTCAGTACGACTGTCAGCGTCAGTCAGTCCTCCCTACAAATTACCCCACTAACTGCCCCGGGGTCCATCAGACTGAGCAGATTTGACTTCCTGTGAACACCAGCTCCTGCTGGTGGTCTCGCCTCCTCCTCATCCATCGCCTCCTCCACCTCCTCCCCCCCTGAGGCCTCTGGTTCATGCTCTGTCAGACCTGGGTGTCTGGACCAGACAAATGGTTGGAGTTTGAAAACTCAAACATATGCAGGGGTTCCCAACCACTGGGTCACAGACCTGTACCAGACCATGAGGCGTATTCTCACTTTTATTCTTGGGAATAGCTCAGCTTTCTCAACCCTGAGGGTTGTGGGTTGGATTACAGACTATTTAGTTTATATGCCCCACCAGGTGGCGCCCTGTAGGGTAACAAGTTTCACTTGTCAGGACCAGAGTATTAGTACATGACTAGGGGTGTGCAAATTAATCTTTGTGGATTGGTTTGGATCGAACTGAACCGAATCGGATTGAACAGGATCGATCATTTAATATTTTTTCAAGAATCGTTCCTGAATTGGATCGTAGCCTGTGAATCGAGATATGAATCGGATTCTTATGTGAGTGAATCGTCCCACTCCTATACATGAAACATCAGCTTAAAGGGACTGAAATGGCAGTCCATTCCAGATAGGTGGCGTTGTCTCTTAAATGAGACATTTTTTCCCTTGTTGCTCCGCATTTTTTCCTGTCTCCGGATGGTGACTCCAGTCTGTATCTGAGGTTTTGTACCGTAAGGCAGACTCTGGTCTACGGTCAGACCCATCCACCCATCAGTCCTCCCTGGTGGACTCTGCTGACGCCCCTGCTGCACTGGCACAACTCAGGGAACCATCTCAGCCCCCCAGCGCCCCCCAGTGTCCCCCGCACCCTGCATTAACATGTCTAAACCTCCCGGGTCGCAGATGGAAAGAAGCCCATTTGGAATGACAAAGCAGGGCAGCAGACAGCTGATCCACACACCAGACCTGGTTAAGTTCTTCCTCCCAGTCACCAGCTGCTCCACTGAGCCACCGTCAGCACACACACACACACACACACACACACACACACACACACACACACACACACTCTCTCTCAGTGACGCAATGGAAAAATATTTGAATTAATAGAAATCTCATTCACCAATACATCTTACATAAAATTATTTTATTTTTTTAGAAAAAACATTTACACCTGTATAATCTCGGGTCATTTACTGCCACCTACAGGTTGGAGTTTGTGAATCGATGCTGCAGGTGTGTCAGAAATGTTGGTTTAAAGAAGGCTCCAGCTGAGGCAAAAAATGAGACATTTTAATGTATAATTTATTTTGTGATAAACACAGGCCAGGTTAAAAAATCGATTTATCTGAAAGAAGATGTTTAATAATTGTTATTTTTCACATGGAATCGGTGTGAAAACTTTAATTCCTGTCACATGATCATCGTCTGTTGTCCTGATTGATGTCTGGATTGGACTGGACAGGAAGTCAGCTGGAACCTGACTTCCTGTCACGCCCTCCAGGTGCTCCACTAAATATAAACAAAGGATGACATCACTTCCTGCTCTTGTCAGGACAGTGGTCATTGCAGGGTCAAGCACAGTGTCCACTCATGCTCAGCTCCTGATGATGTCATACAATACAGTTGGTTCTGTATGAAACTGTGGTCAGAACCAGGAGAATGATCTGTTCTCCTGCAAAATAACAGACAGAGAAAAGTGCACGGAGGGAACGCTCTCAACCAATCACACAGCTCCCCTGGGTGGAGTAGAAAGCGGGGGGTGGAGATAAAAAGATGGAGCTGATGGAGCGACACGGTGGAGTCTTCCAATACTGTTGACCCAAAACCACCAGGGATGAGATCAGATTCTTACATTTATTCATCAAACATTTGTTCAGGCTTCACTTCAGGGACCTCTGTGTGGAGGGAGCGGTTCTACTGCTGTTACCGCAGGTTCACAGGGTCGGGGTTCGAGTCCAAGTTCTAACTGCTGGTCCATATAAAAAGGTGGGGTTTAATTCCTCCCACGGTCCATTAACGTGCAGATTGGTGATTAGGGTCCATTAACTCTAGACTGGATGTTGGTGTGAATGACAGCGTGAATGTCTGTATGTGTGACCCCGCCCACATTTAAAGACCAGGGGATTTACTCACCGATGTCCTCAGGAAGGAATCAAGACTAAGATGAATGAGTGGATGTTTTATCTTCATACTTTCGTCAGGATCTGTTGGACTTGGACCAAATTAAAGAGGGGAGATCAAGTGTCAGACTCACTGAGGTCGTCGTCGCCCCCTAGGGGCCTTCTGTAATTGGGTGAAAGGCAAGCTAGCCAACCACATCTGCCACCATATGGGCAAAGATAATGTTTAGATGAAAGTTGAGTCCTAAAGTTCACAGACTCAGTGGTGACTTCTGCAGATGCAGTAAATGACCAGTTTGTTCATCGTCCTCAAGTGTTGAGCCCAGAAATATAAGTATTTCCAAATCCAGAGACAGTTGGACAGAGAGACAGAGGGACAGTGGGTCATAGTCAATGCTGCTGCTGCAGATGAGTGGGGGCTACGAGGCAGTGGGTGGTAGAAACACAATCTCCTCATATTGGGTGCCCACTGCCCCTGGAGGGAAAGGGAGAAACAAGAGGCCCAGCTGTCCCTAACAACGGAGCTGCCACTCAGCAGCCGCCACTGAAAAGGTCTCATTCAGAGGCCGTGTCTCCAGGGTCCTCTCCAGGGACGCAGCTTCAACACACTTTGATTCAAAGCAGGCATGTCTGTATCTGTTTTCAACAGGTTGTTGGACGTCTTTATCTACATACTGTAAACAGGGCTGTGAAAAGTTATAGGCAGGGGGTAAAATTCATTCTTACACCCCCGTCCCTGTAGCCAGTGTCTGGGACCAGGGTCCTGGTAGAGACACCAGGGGACAGGGTTCAAATCTAAAAAGTCTTGACAATAATTGCTATAATTTCACAGTAGATTTGTTTTAATCTTTGAACATAAACGACAGATCAAAATGTCTTTTTATTTCTTTCATGTGTTTTCATGTCTTTGTAGATCAGAGAGTTCTGACTTGATGACTTGGACCTCTGGGTCTGCTCCGCTCAGGTGGAACGTTTCAAAGACATATTCACATTCACGGGCTCCTCGTCAGCGTGAACGTCTCTGGTGGAGCCTCAGCCTCAGATGTGCAGATGTGCAGGAGAGAGTGACTTTGTGAGGCTGTTGTCTTCAGCCGACGTTCCCCAGGGAATTCCTCCCGGAGTGGGAGCTGTTGTCCGAGCAGCACAAACACAGTCAGAGCTCCGCCTGGGAATACAGCGCCAATCAGTCGGCGTTGGAGCAGAGGGCCTTCCTCACCCCCACAAAACACTCTTCCTCCATCACACGCACATCAGACACAACAGGATCTGAGCTGTTCTTCAGACTCAGGTTCTGGTTCCACCTCTGGTCCTGCTCCTCCTTCAGTTCTGGGTTGTTGAACATGTTTCCTCCTCCTGATGTTTGAAGATGAAACATCACTTTTTATTTTCATTTTACATAAACAGACAATGAAGCCTGTCCTCTGGGGGCAGGGGGTTGTTGAAGACACCAAGGTCGGCCAAGATAGGATTTGAACCATGGTCTTCTGTGAACAAGTGGCTTCAAATTCCCTCCTTCTGATCCTCAATGGCCCAATTGTCAGGGAAATGAATATGTGTTCACAGTGTATTATTCTCATTCATCTCTGGTTCTGCTGAGGGACAGTAAAGTCTCAGAGAGAAACTGTGAAGATCCACAAATCTCTGTCTTCTTCTACTGACTTCTTCTTTTATTTTTCATTCATCTCCTTCTTCTTGTCTTGTCTGTTGCTGGGCTGCAGGAGCAGCTGGTGAAGTCACTTTGCACCATATTGTGAGACTTCCTGTGGGTGGTGAGCCCACAAGAAGATACGGCAACCTGGCAGCAGGTGGATTTGAACCTGCCACACTAGGCAACCACTGCCGACCCTTCATCTTCTTCATCAGCTTTACTTACATTACATTACATACATCTGCCAAGTGTTTTTATCCGAAACAGTTCTGGCTACAGGACTTGAGTCCCTTAGTGACATCTCTGGACCTGGGCTTCTTCACGGTGGAACAGAAGCTCCAATGATCTGGTCAGTTATGCATTAAGGGGAAACTTCCAAAGAGATTTTCAGAATAACACTATTGAGCATTTGGTTTCTCTGGGAATCAAACCCAGAACCCACTGCTCTGTTGTGCTCACAGCTTCACCGTGAAACCACAGCACCGTCGGCATCAGAACCTGTGGGTTTTTAAGTCCAAAACCAAGAAATTGAACCATTAAACCTGTAAAGTAAGGTCACACCTCACTGTCCCACTGCGGAACCAGACATGGAGTAATTATACAAGTCAACACAGATGGCGCTGTGCTCCTCTGCACCGTTGGGTGACTGACAGATGATGGGACTGTTGCTCAAGGAGGCGGCAACGTTGACCAACGGCAGCTGTTGACGGTGACAGTGGTTTCAGTTTTACTGTCTGTTCTCAATGTTTTGTTTCCTGTTTCCTGGACAGATTCACACACACACACACACACACACACACACACACACACAGAGTCATGAAAATGGAGAGTGAGCCATTGAACCTCCACAGATCCACTTCCTGTTACAGACAAAAACAGGAAGTCCTTAACAGGTCCCTGACTGGCAGCAGTGGAAAAACATGTGGTTCCTGACACAACAACAGGGCCGATCTAGAGTGGATCAGAGGACACGCCCACAAAAACACTGAACCACAGCAGGGAGACACACAGACTCACACTGTGAACAGGAGAGTCTCAACCGCTGGTGCAGGGACCCTACAGGGTCCACTGACTGTTTTACAGGTGGTCACAAAATCTCACAACAAGAAAGTTTTATTTTGGAACATTGCACTGTTCCTTTGTTAATGAGGGGAAGAATGGTCCAAGAGAAGAAAGTTGTCCCACACTGAGGCAAACTAGGGCCCGTGGCCCAGATGTGGCCCATTTGTCGTCTGAAATCAATTCAATACTGTTATTTTTCTGCCTTTTGCAATAGGAACATTTCCCAGTATATATTGTAGAAAAGATTTAAAACATTTTATCCTTTATTGTTTACGGCCCAGGAGTCAAAGGAGTTGCCCACACCTGGTGTAGTGGTTCGCACGCCAGTCTTTAAAGCAGAGGGTACTGGGTTTGATTCCCACAGGAAGTTTGTCGTCTGATGAAATAAAACCTCCTCCTTAGCGTCTGATAAATGTAAACTACATAAATACTGGACAGAAGATATTGACGGAGGAGCAGTGGAGCAGTGGACCACACTCAGCTGCACAGGACGTATCTCCTGACCTAACACACCACGCCATCAATCCTCCAATCAGGCCAATGTGACACCAAGAGGAAACAAGCGAACTGCTGATGGTTACACCATTCACTTTACTTGGAACCAGTGGTTTCATAATGCAGCTGTGAGCTAAGAGTCCTGGGTTCGATTCCCAGATCAATGATCATGTTAATCCACCTCAGAGTGAATTTCTTTTCCTGATGTCGTCGTATCAACCAACAACTTCCTCCTTCAAAGTCAATAAAGAATCAGAAGAACAAAGTCAATCTTCCTCGGACCATGGATCGTACACATGGTTTCACCGACTTCATGTCAACTTCAACATCACAGTGTTTTTCACTGACTTTGTTTTGGCTGCTGAGAGGAGGAGACCTTGCTGTGAAGTACGGAGAAATATTAAAGACGTCTCGTCAAACTGAGACAGACTCCTTCACTTCATCACGTGAGAATATCATGGGATGTTACTGTTCATTATAAGAGTGGCTTTATTACCTGCTCCTCCTGTAGAAACCCGTAAACGTGCAGCAGCTCGGAGAGAACAAACGCTCCTTCTGTCTCTCCCAGCCTGTAATTAATGTTCTTCGGGGGAGGTGTAAATATAGCTGCTCAGTCTTTTAGCCAATTACACGGAACAAAGACGGCTGATGTCAGCAGAATCTCCTCAACAGCGCTGACCTTCCACGTCTCTGCCTCTCTGTATCAGCGCGCCTTATTTTGTTATTGTCACCCAGGTTTCACAAGGACACGCTGAGGTGTGAATGACGCCTAACGATATTTGGAATTATTCTGCATAATAATGGCCTTGGTTAAAAAAAATAAACGCTCCGTTCACCTTCCTGGTCCTTGATGATGAAGAACTGCTGAATCACTGGATCCTCAGTAGCAGAGACGTCATGTTTGGACAGAACTTTATCGATTAAATGACCATTCACACTAACATTCACACTAGTATTCACTCCTATTGTGAGTTTACAGTAAACAACTTTAACCACAGCTCAGCGTGTTATTGGCCGTTCCTCCCCCACTGTTTCACCCCCTCTCCCCCGCCCTCTGCTGGTGGGGGCATGTTTTTGTTTCATTAGATTGAGTTGGAGAAGTCGGGGGTCAGCAGTGTGAACAAAGTGAACATTCATCAGTGTTGGGAGTCACACCAGAGCCCACTCTGTTACACGATACTGGGGTTAGGGTTCCAGCGCCGCGGAAAACAAACAAGTGGGCTGCACCCCCGGGTTCAACGGTCAGCGAAGTCTGGCCCCTGTTTTACAAGAACAGGACCATAACATACCTGTTAGAACCAGGGCCACAACCACAGGTTGAGCCACACAGGCTGGAACTGTAACCACAGCAGCCTCAGATTACAAGGTCTTTACTCAAAAAATTCCCATCTAGAAAAAGGGCAGGAAATGATTCTTGTCCCTGCAGTACACATGCCAGGCCTGTGTGTGGCACTGTGTCAACTACACTGACACCACAAGGAGTTTAGAAGACTAGAAAACAATTCACAGAGCAAGAAAATGATCTTTTAGTCCGGCTAAGTAACTTTGTCCAAATTGTTGTTGATTTATATTCATTATATTTGTGGGTGACAGTATGGAGTGGTGTGATTTGGGTGGTTGTGGTGGAGACCAGGGAAAAGGGAAGAGAATGAAGATGAATGAAAACACTGTATGTCTTTCTCTAATTCTTATGCGAGACTCTTTGAAGCTCATTTTCTTACTGTTCCTGACCTGGTCCCCTGGGCCCCCACACCAGGTTTTAAGAGCCATCGTGGCCCCGCGAGTCAAAGATTTGGCCACGTCTGATCACAAAGACAGTTAAAAGAAAACTTTGATATTTGATGTAATTATTTAATGTTGTTATTTTACATAGTAGAGCAGACGAGGTTGACGAGATTTTTTTAATTTTTGCTGCAGTTCCTCTTCTGTCCTGTAGGCTCACACCAATGCTGTTGACAAACCTTCAGGGATGACTCCCTTCACTGGTAACCAGGGGCGTTGGGGGAGGGGGGCGGGGGACCCGGGGGGGTGGGGGGGGGGGGGGGGGGGCAGTGGAGGAGTCAAACTGGAGAGATTGTTATTCCTTTGACAAACATTGGTGATGTGAGTTTTAAAGAAGCAGCAGAAAAAAAATTCTCCCCCGTTCTTCCTCACCCCTCCTCCTCTACTAGAATCATGAATGTTGTTATTTTACAGAGTAGAGCAGACGAGGTTGACGAGATTCTTTTAATTTTTGCTGCAGTTCCTCTTCTGTCCTGTAGGCTCACACCAATGCTGTTGACAAACCTTCAGGGATGACTCCCTTCACTGGTAACCAGGGGCGTTGGGGGAGGGGGGCGGGGGCAGTGGAGGAGTCAAACTGGAGAGATTGTTATTCCTTTGACAAACATTGGTGATGTGAGTTTTAAAGAAGCAGCAGGAAAAAATTCTCCCCCGTTCTTCCTCACCCCTCCTCCTCTACTAGAATCATGAGTAAACAGGAAACGTATGGCATGCAAGAGGGGGAGGGGTGGCATGAGCTGAGACACACAAACACACAGGCAGAACACACACTCCTGAACAGACACTCTGGTACTGTTCAGAACTTTTTCTTTCCAACTAAAAAAAAATTCAGCTTTTTTTTATTACGTTTCTTTGTCCTTTCCAAACCTTAGAGACAAAATCTCTCCCTCGCTGCAGCCTCACAGTCGCAGCCTGTTTGTTTACAGTCCCTGGTGGCCCCGCCCCTTGACATTCATGTCACCAGGTTGCCCATGACGACTGGTCAGATGGGTCTTCACTGTGGAGTCCAGGACTGGTCTGTCTCCAGGCCTGACTGGACCACAGGCCACACACAAACTCATATGAACCCCACTGGGCTGGACACGGCGCCCCCCACTGGGCAAAGACAATTCATTGATCATTAATTCATTGATCTTCATCTTCTAATCTGTTGCCAGGTCTCAGGGATATCAGTCTCCACCACTGCCACCCAAATCCCACTGCTCCATACTGTCAGGAATGGTGAGGAAGGAACGACACTAGGAACAGATGCTTGGGGTGGATTTGTTGCAGAAACTGATGATTGAGGAGATAATATTATTTTTCTGGCAAATATTATCCTAAATATAACACACACTACAACGACACCATCACGCCATCACTCCCTGTGCCCCATCATCGATGCCCCTCCCCCATATCTCTGTATGGCACCACCCTTGTTCTTTGCGCCTCATGATGCAAAGAACTCGGAAACAGTGACCAACAAGCTTAAGGTTTTTTCTGGAAGTGATCTCATCGTGGAGCTGCTGGCTTGATGTGTGGCTCGTCCAGTCCATGTCCAGGTCCTTGAGGACCATCCTGGTGTAGGTGCCATCCAGTGATTTCTTTCACAGACGAAGAATGGTGGCAAAGAAGAATCAGGTTGTTGGCCATTTTGTTTCCTTGACATTTATTCCAAGGTCGACCTTGTTGCAATTTCTCCCTTAACCTTCGACTTAAGTGGAACTAAGACTGACGGATGATAAGGGTCTAGCAATAAAATTGACAACTCCAGGTCTTCCCATGATCCAATGTTATGATAATTGTGTAATATTGTTTAGATCCGATACTAAAAAAATCTCAAGTTTTCCGAAATTTTCTTGGAATAGCAAACAGGAGCCTGAAATACTTCCCTAGATTTGGGGGTAAACGATGGCAGTGAACGATTTTCGATATCAGAAAAATCAGATGTCAGAGAACCACATGATAAACCTTTTCAAATTAAAATAAATCTTCCTGATTGGCCGATCACAGACATGAGACACCAGGTGGTCCTCAGGATCACAGCGTCACCCACTCTGTTGTGATGGATGCAGAACATCTCAGGACATCATTTCTCCAACCCCTCCAGGTCCGTTCAGACACCGAGCTGCCGTCTGCAGGTGATGGAGGGAGGAAGGGAACAGTCTGACAAGAAGACAGACAACTGTGGCTGCTGATGTGGCAGGGAGGAGGCGCCGATGTCCTGTTGCCAAGGTGACACGGCCCAGACCAGTTCTGTTTCATTTTCAGATGCAAACAAGTCGTCGCTGCTTTAACCAACAGTCAGCCTTTCCTGGAGACATTAACTACCCTCCACCCTCCCCCACTCACTCACCCTCCCTCCCCCGAGAGCAGCTCCAACACACACCTGTGCTGCGCGGGGAGGGAGAGTATTCCACGCTGTCTGTTTGCTCTTCACGTTTGTTTGTTGGTCACGTGACTTCCTTCAGCCCTGTCTGCTGCAGCTGCTCCTTAAAGGTTTACTTCAGTCTCTAAGTATCTGTCACCGCGTCGCTGACGTCACTCCTCCTGTGTCTGTCCTCCTGCTACATTGATTTCTGCCATTGTATTGGCCTTTAAAGGAGAAGAACGGGGGGAGGGGGGGCAGCGGTGGTGGTGGTTGTGGGGGTGGGGGTTGGGGGGGGGGTCACTGATAGCAGCATGCACTGTTGAATAACAGCCCTCAGGCCCCACAGCATTCCACTCCAGCAACAACAAAAAGACAGTCTCCTTTGTGTGGCTGGAGGTAAACAGCTGTGGACAGATGATTCTGGGCTGAGACCATTTACATGGATCTGCTACTGTTGTGGTGGAGAGGCTCTCCACTGATAGGGAGAGAATGATGGGGGAGGAAGGGAGAGTCGGGGGTGAGAGGTCAAGAGGAAAAAGAGACGACAAAGTTGGAGAGTGTTTGTTTTCCTGGGACTGAAGTTTGAATCAGGAACGAAAACTCACCCAACACTGGGAGACTTCTCTGCTGCAGCTGGTGTCTGTACCAGGACTGATGTAGCTGGTGTTAACTCTGGTGTCTGTACCAGGACTGATGTAGCTGGTGTCTGTACCAGGACTGTTGTAGCTGGTGTTAACTCTGGTGTCTGTACCAGGACCGGTGTAGCTGGTGTTAACTCTGGTGTCTGTACTAGGACTGTGGAAGCTAACCTTAGCATTGGTGTCTGTACCAGGAATGTTGTAGCTGGTCTATTCTGTCCAAAAATAATTAACCAAAACTAACAAACTACAATACTAGTCCTGCGATAAAAGAACACTGGTGTTGTATTTGATGCAGTATGTACTGATATTTTAGTATTTAGCTTTACATACATATATATATATATATATATATATATATAAAGAGATATATATGTTACGCACATAAAATCTAAATACTCAAGCTCAAATACAAAAATGTATGTATAAAAATACTGGCTATATTTTCCACCTACTCTGCTGCAGGCCTACACCAGCATCTAATTAAATTACTTTTCTATTCTGTCCTGTACTGTTCTGTTCTGTCCTGTCCTGTCCTGTCCTGTCCTACACCCAGTCTTATGAGAACCAACATATGTCTCCCAGACCAAAGCCTGAATGCTGAGATGATCATGAATAATTAGAGCATTCTTTCACTGAGCAGATGTCTCTTTCTGCCAAACACTGCTTCTCACACACTGACAGAAAATGGCCTCAGTCAGATAAGCCTGATGGAGACACAGAGAGGGGAGGGCAGGGGAGGGGAGGGCCAGGGGGTGAGGGGAGGGTGAGGGTTTTACTGCTTACATAAGGAGGAGGACTTTAGCTCTGATGCTCAGCCTGTAATAGAACACACAACGTGTTCACAATCACAAACACTGACTGGTCTGATCACAGTTACTGATCAACGCCTGACACTGACACCACCTCCACCTCCACCTCCACCTCCACCTCCTCATCCACTCACTGAACCTGCACTACAAATAAGATAAAGCAGCTACAATAACCAGACATGTTGGTTTGGGTTTTTTTTTTCTATGTCATTTCCTCTTTTGGCTTCACTTCCTCTCCATGGTTTACTTGATATTTCATCTCACTCTTTGTACCATGTGAACTTGCAGGAAAACAAGTCTTCACATGGACCAGGGTTCAGATGAACCTCCTGATCCGTCCAAATTAAGATGACCAGACTCAGGTGAAGGTATCACAGGTCAGCTGTCCCAGATCTGTGGGCTCCACCAGGGAAGTTCTCTGGGACATTTATCACTTGTTCAGCACCAGCGTCTTCTTTATCTCCCTAACCTGCTGGTGTTGGAGGACCAGGTTCTGAGACAGTTAACGATGTGAATCAGAAGTAAGACCTTAAAGTTGGTCTTCTTCTAAAAGAATTCTAGTTCTGAAGAAACTGAAGAAGTTCCTCCATTCAAGAAATAAGCTCCAAGAGGTCCAGTGGTTTTTGGACTCTCCTTCTCTCCCTCACCTCCTCCTCCCTCCCTGTGAGAGGACGGGACAGACTGGAAGAACCTACAGAACCTTCCTTCTGTTCTGGCTGTGGTCAGAACAACAGCTCCAGTGTCCAGGACACTGAGGAGGAGAGAGACCTTTGTTCCCGGGCCACTCAACCTCTCGACTTCCAGACCTCTCCTCACCCACCATCCCCCGCCCTTCGCTCTGCTCTGGATTCTTACCATCAGCTCTGCTGGCGACTCCTCACCCCTTCTGCTCCTCTCTACTCCCCTCACCCCTCAGATCACTTCTCCCCTAATTACCTACACAAACAAACTCACCTACGTCCTGCGTGTCGGCTTCATCACCCCTCCTCCTCCTCCTCCCATCACATGTGATCCTGCTGTTGACTGGACATCCTGGACCTCCTCATCCTCACCCCTCTGTTGTCTTCATCCACTCCTCATACCCTGCAGTGCTGTATGTCCTTCATTGTCCAACCAGGTGGATCCTGGCATCACTAGTCTGACACTTAAACTCTCAGAGGAGGAGGAAGAGAAGGAGGAGGAGGAACACACTTCATCACTAACACAGAGAGATTCAACATCTGGGTCTCGGACCCTTGGACGGAACATGTTCTACATTGTTTTCACAAATTTAAGACAAAAATATAAAGATATGAACCAGTGTTTGTTGACGCCGACGTCTCTTCTAGAGTCTGTTTCCACTGAGCTCCTCAGAGCAGGGTGGAGGTCACAGCAGAGGCCACAGATAAGGAGTGAGGAGGAGACGAGAGGAGGAGAAAAGGAGAGGAGGCAGAAAGGAGGACGAGAGGACAGGGAGACAGGAGGATGTCCTCTCTGAACACACTTTACTGAATGATGACAAGATGTTGTCTAATGTCAATTCCAGGCTGCAAAGCATCATGGGAAATCCTGACAATGTTTTATATTTCTACAGTGGACACACACGGACTGGAGCGTTTGACTCAAACACACGGATCAGTCGACGAAAAGAATTCTCATCATTACCTACAGTTGACCAGGGTGGTTAGTTAGTCAGTGAGTTAGTTAGTGAGTTAGTTAGTTATTGATAGAGAGTTAACTCTGAACACAGGCTGATAATTTACTATTAAATCATTTCATTGATCGACAACTGTTCATTTACAGAGGCCGTTCTATATTGTTATATAAGGAGTTATATGTTGTTATATATGTGGTTACAGGCTGGACTTATATATTGTTGTAGTATATTGTTATATAATATTGTTATGTATGGAGTTATATGTTTTTGCTGCATATTGTTATTCAATATTGTTACATATATTGTTGTGACATATGTTGTTATATGTGGTGGTAGACTGATTGGTAACAGACTAAAGTTATATATTTGGTTATATATTGTTATATATTTTATTATATATTGTTGTTGTATATTGCTGTTATATACAATATGTTGTTGTTGTATATATATATGGTGTCAGACTGATTGGTTACAGACTGGAGTTATACAGTATATTTGTTGTACATTGTTATATATTGTTGTTATATATTGCTGTTATATATGTTGTTGTTGTTTTATATATAGTGTCAAACTGATTGGTTACAGACTGGACTTATATATTTGATGTACATTGTTATATATAGTTATATATTGCTGTTATGTATGTTGTTGTTGTGTATATATATATGGTGTCAGACTGATTGGTTACAGACTGGAGTTGTATATTTGATGTACAATGTTATATATTGTTGTTATATATATAGATATATATTGCTGTTATATATGTTGTTGTTGTTGTATATATATAGTGTCAGACTGATTGGTTACAGACTGGAGTTATATATTTGATGTACAATGTTATATATTGTTGTGATATATATATAGATATATATTGCTGTTATATATGTTGTTGTTGTGTGTGTATATAGTGTCAGACTGATTGGTTACAGACTGGAGTTATATATTTGATGAACAATGTTATATATTGTTGTTATATATATTGTTATATATTGCTGTTATATATGTTGTTGTTGTTGTTGTATATATGGTGTCAGACTGATTGGTTACAGACTGGAGTTATATATTTGATGTACAATGTTATATATTGTTGTGATATATATATAGATATATATTGCTGTTATATGTTATATATGTTGTTGTTGTTGTATATATATAGTGTCAGACTGATTGGTTACAGACTGGAGTTATATATTTGATGTACAATGTTATATATATTGTTGTTATATATATTGTTATATATTGCTGTTATATATGTTGTTGTTGTTGTTGTATATATATGGTGTCAGACTGATTGGTTACAGACTGGAGTTATATATTTGATGTACAATGTTATATATTGTTGTGATATATATAGATATATATTGCTGTTATATATGTTGTTGTTGTTGTATATATATGGTGTCAGACTGATTGGTTACAGCTGCTCCTGTTTCCTCTCAGTCATATCCAGGGCTCAGTCTCCACTGTAGCCTTGATAAGAAGCTGCTGCTCACCCTTCAGGCAGAGCTGCCCCTCCACCCCACCACCACCACCACCACCACCACCACCACTACACACACACACACACACACACACACACACACACACACAGAGTGTCTGCCAATGTAATAAAAAAGGACTTTGTCAGGAGAGGCTTCCTGGTCAGAGTGGAAAAACACAGAGGACGACGTGGACACTGTGGACCACTGGGTGTTCATGTGTGTCCCGCTGTCCATGAGGTGTCTCCATGGAGACATTCAGATGGACTGCTGGTACAGACAGTCCTGAGACAAAGCTGTTTTCTGCCCAGGACGTCCAGATCTCAGCATCAGTTGGAGGAGGGGGTAGGGGTGGAGCAGGTGGAGGAGAAGGTGGAGGTGGAGGTGGAGATGGGAGTTACTGGTGTTCAAATGGATGGAGCTTATCAATTCAAAAACAGTGAACAGACCTGGAGGTAAAGAAGAAGAATGTACATCTCCATCCCTCACCAGTCTATGGAACACCACCTCCTCCATCTCCACCTCCTCCGTCAGTACATTCATAAACCAGTCCTTCACCTCATCTCTCATCTGAACTGTCCCTCTAACCTTCTTCATTCTGGTCAGACCCAATGTAGATGTCAGTATCTTCACCTCCTCCTCCTCCTCCTCCTGTCCTTCATACAGAGACACTGTCTCCACCTCGTCTGTGGTGACAGCTGACTGAGGGTCACACACTTAGAGACACGGCTCCGTCCCAGGAACATGTGACTGCTGGGGACCATGTGTTTGGTTCCATGAAGACGTGACTCTGGGATCAATGGAACCATTTTCACACACGTTAACACTGACATGTGTGACTGTTCACACTACAGTGGTGGAGACAATGTTAATGATTGTTCAAGTCATGGTTCTTGTTGACTCTGCTGTCATTGGACTCAGTTAGACCACGGTCCAACCACGGTCCAACCACGGTCTCTCTGGACTCGTAAACTTTTAACTTTGAAAACAGTTTGACTTTTGTTACGGGCCTGATATCAGCAGAATGATGGAACATCTGTGAGATCATTATGGCCTTTTCTCCAAAAACTCCAGGATCATTCTTCTACCAACGTCCCCCCACTGTCCACTGTCCCTCCTCTGAACATGTCCAAACCATCTGAATCTGTCTTCTCTAGCTTCTTTGTCTCCAAACCTTCCTGTCTGTGTTGTCCCTCTAATCACCTCATTCCTGATCCTGTCCATCCTTGTCTCTCCTAAAGACAATCTCAGCAGCATCTTTAACTCCTCCTCCACCTCCAACTCTGTCTCCTGTCTTCTGTCTATTCCTAGTGTCTCTAATCCATCCATCATGGCTGGTCTCTCCACTGTCCTGTCAGATGTCTCAGTTTCTACAGTTGAAGAAATGGTAAAGATAGTGACCTGAGTTATTTTTTGGACAACATGTATATTCTTTGAATACTACAGTAATGATGTACTATACTGTGATGGGACAGTAATTAATACGTAGTATAATCTGGTTTAGACTGAGTGTCCAAAACATGCAGTAATTTATAAATCATTATATTTTATTGAAAGGTTGATTTTGTCTTATTTCCACATCCAGTAAAGTGAGGTTTGTTATCGTTATTTT
This sequence comes from Paraplagusia blochii, assembly GCA_016785265.1. Lineage (NCBI taxonomy): Eukaryota > Metazoa > Chordata > Actinopteri > Pleuronectiformes > Cynoglossidae > Paraplagusia > Paraplagusia blochii. Next base: position 47,122 of record JAFBJS010055249.1, on the reverse strand, counting down.
ATTCTTCATTTTGTCCAGATTTGTCTTCAAGGCAGAGTTGATTTTGTCCCAAATAAAACGTCTTCATCAGCATTCTTCACCTGGTGTATTCATAAACTTCTACCTTGTGTCTGATGAACTTTCCTTGACTTTTTCATGTTCACTTCAGAAGCAAAATATTCATTTTTAGTCGATGAGAGTTTCTCACTAGTGGAGAGACAGAGACGGTTCTGGTATTTACAGTATGGACCATGAAGACCATGATCCTCCCCTGCAGCTCAGAGTTAGTCCACTGCTTTCTGGTAGTTCTGCTTGGTTCCTCTTCATGTCTCCACTGGGAGAACATTCCATCCCTGAGTTGAAAAAGTCCAAAAAGATTTTCCCTTTTTTCGTACTTTTATCACCGCTCTGAACCCAACGTCAGACATTTGTACTCTGTATTTTTAGCCGTCCGTCCTCTGTAATTCCTCGTCTCTCCCGCCTCCTCATTATTTCTGTGGTTGTAAAATGATCCGTCGTCAACGGAACCTGAACTCATTGAGTCCAAACAGATTCCTGCTGACGACCCGTTCAGAGGTGAAACTAAAGAGAGAGAGTGAAGGCCCAGACTCTGGATCTGGACTTCAGTGGGGAAGGAAAACCTCCTCAATCCTCCACTGCAGACATGAACCATCGTCTGTACTTCCCTGAGACAGACACAGGTGGCGCTGTGGCCAAACAACTGACAGCGGAGAACAGGCTGAGGTTCAGCTCAGCACCAAACACGTTCGATACGGAGAACGTTCCACTGGAGGTTATGGTCGGGACGTTGATGTGTTCAGAACACCTCAGTGGATTCGAACCTGAACCCTTGTAGAACCAAGTCCTCGTCCTTGACCACGATGGCACCATGTTGGGTCAACGTGCATTGAAGTGTTTTGATTATTTCTTTACCACTAGGGTCTGATTATGTTGAAAAATAGTCGGAGTTCTTCTTCCTCTTCCTCTTCTTCTTCCTGTTCTTCTTCCTCTTCCTCTTCTTCTTCCTGTTCTTCTTCCTCCTCCTCTACCTCTCCTTCTTCCTCTCCCTCTTCTTCTACTTCGTCTTCTTCTTCCTGTTCTTCTTCCTTCTCCTCTCTTCTTCTTCTTCCTCTACTTTTCCCTCCTCTTCTTTTTCTTCTTCCTCTTCTTCTTCTTCTCCTCCCTTCACTAACTCATCATTACTGTTTACAAACCAGGTGAGTTTGAAGGACCAGATGGCAGCTCCACTGGTACACTGGTGTGTGTGTGTGTGTACAGGTGAAACCTTTGTCTGCATGAGCATAGGTGTATCTGTTTGTTTGGGTGGAGGAGGTGGTGGAGGAGGAGGAGGAGGTGGGAGGGGTCCACACTCTGTTCCAGCCACAGCCAACAACATCTGTGAGTCAATTAGCTGACGGAGAGAAAAACCTCCACCCCCCTCTCTCTCTCTCTCTCTCTTTCCCACACAGCTCCAACCAATCGGGCTGAGCAGCTCCTGCTGCTGCTGCTGCATGTGGAGAGGCAGCGGAGGGAGGGGTGGGCATCGGTGCGGGTGGAGGAGGGTGTGTGTGTGTCCAGAACGTGTCTCTTGGTCTCCTGGCTCTTTGTTTATTTGGTGCAGGGTGAGTCGTCACTCCTGATTGGTCGGTGAGTTAAAGGCGACTGGTCACTGGTTCAGGGATTGTTTTTGTTTGTTCTGTTCCATGTTTGATGAAAGTCTTTCAGAACTTTAATAGCTCCGCCCACTGAGCTGGATAACTCCACCCACATGACTCTCCTACCTGTTCATCTGGGCGTACACCGAACCTGATTTCCCCACGATTTTGCAGTTGTGCAACTGCCTGGAGATCGGACCTGATTCTCATCATGGGAACATTACCGTAATTTCTGGACTATAGGACGCAACTTTTGTCACACAGTTTCAACCCTGTGTCTTATGCAGAGATGCGGCTAAAGTATGCATTTATTCTAACTGGTAGAGCAGAAAAAGTAAGGGTGAGACAGGTGGTGTCGAGGAAGACGAAAGCCACCACCGCCAATAAACACCATAGAAGAAGAAGACGTATAACGTACGGTAACGCACTCTGTACATGAATACAATTAGCATAAACTCAGCCTCATCATGGAAAATACTAAAAGAATGTGGTTTATAGTCACATGTGACTTATGTGTGTACAAAATGTATTTTCCTTTAATCAATGTGTTGGGTGCAGCTTATAGTCCGGAAATTACGGTACTTTGGTCCCCAACCCCTGTCCAGCAGACCAGCGCCGGTCCATGGGTCAACCAGCACCGGGCCAGAGTGACAGAACTATTTCTATTTTATTGTCTATATGACAATAAAACAGTTGGCAGTGGTGGCCCAGTGGTTAAGGGAGTGGACTCGGGTCCACAAGGCTTCAGGTTCTTGTCCTTCAGCTGCCAGGTTGCCACTGAGGTTCTCTGAACATAACACCATCCTGATCCACGTAGCTTCTGTGGGCTCTCCACCCCCAGGAAGGCCCACAAAATAGAACAATGTGAATTGGGTGATGGAAGCTGTGACCTGCTAATGGACAAGCAGAAGAAGATGAATGAAAACCTATGTCTGGGCTCCATCCGTTGATCCACGATCCACGCTGCTTGACTCACTCCACCTTTTTCAAAGGTCTGCTATAGTCAGAAACATATACTCCATTATCGCTCAGTTGACACCATCAAGACAGGAAAACAAACAGAAAACAGACATCCTATAGCAGTTACATAATGCCACCACTTGAGGCACTAGAGGTGTGCAGTCAACTCTACAAACAATACGTACAATTTATGGTTCATCCAGAACCTGAACATCCAGAACATTACACCAATAATAACGTAACAAACTGAAATGACTAAAATTCTTTAATTGTTGCCATGGATACGGGAAGTTTTCCTCACAATTGTAAAGGTGGGCGGAGCAAACTGTGGCTCATTAGCATCTAAAGGTGGAATAATGAATCCAGGAACCAGATTTATTTGTAAAAAAAAGTAGAAAAGCAAATTATCCTTAAGGCCCAGAAGAGATGACGACGTGGAACCACAGTACTGGGTCGGTTCTATCAGAATCTGACCTCAGTCCAGCACGATGGACGTCACCTTCATGTCTCTCTGATGGATTACAACGATAGAACAACAACGTCACACTGTTCCTGTAACCACAGCGATGTTTCAGGGCCGTGGACTGTTGATGCTGGAGTCTGATCAAGGTCACGTTACAACGATAACGCCAACGCTTTTATTCTGAACGCGGCGACAAGACCTGGGAGCGTGACCATGGTCTCTTCCTGCCAGAACTCGGTCCATTCCGTATCTCCTGAGGTTCTTACTGAGGTTCTAACGCTCCAACCACACATCCAACCATCGAAGAGCAGTGGCCTCATTAACAGGACTGAGATAATGAATGATTAATCATCGTGTCTGACCACAGCTCCTGTGTTTGACAAATTGTTCCACCTCCACCCCCGCGCTGAGGCTCGGAACGTACATGTTCCTTAAGGTTGGAGGAAACGCTGCGAGCGGCTGCGAGGCAGGAAGTGCAGCCGAGGGAACGTGATTAGTGTTTGTGGAAGCGCTGCTCCCTCAGGCAGGTGGAGGC
>JAFBJS010055249.1:33159-43222 GCA_016785265.1 Paraplagusia blochii | reverse complement strand
ACATGAACAGACCATTGATCATAAAAGGACGTAAAAATATTCTTCTTCATTCACTAACATCACAGGTTTCCTGCTGAAAACTTTTTCTACCCAGAATACACCACCAGCTACATCACCTCTTTGTTTTTTGTTTGCAAGTTTAGTTTAGTCCAAACCAGAATCTAGTTCAACCGTCCACAAGGAGTGGACCATCTGAAGAAACCACCGAGGAACTATGTTCCTCCAGTTGACGGACATAGGAAATTATGTCCGTCAACTGGATGAAGTTCCTCAGTTGACAAATGGAGCGTCCTCCATCTCCAAGAAGAAGTCCAGTTACTGAACGTTCCATGAAACTGTGATATCAACAACATTTGTTTATAATCGTTATTTATATCTTAAATCCTTTTGTTTCTAGGTTTCCTCTCACAGTCCTGTCCACGAAGACTATGTCCAACTGTTGGACTCTAAACTGGTCCTAGGTGTGAATGTCAGTCTGACTGGTTCTTTGTCTCCACATGTGTCCTCACTGCACTGACTTCATGTTTCAGGATGACAGTGAAATATATAGTAAATATATGGCAGTCGAGTCAGTGCTGGTTGACACTGGTCACCGAGCTCCTGGTTCATGATTGAGACCCTGGTTCTAGACTCGTTGACTTCATGATGGTACAAACAGCAGCTGCGTCACTTCTTCCTGGACGGAGACTATTCTTGATTCTCGCTGCAGTCGTGAACATGAGTGAAGTTCTTCATAAAGGCAGGTCTTTGTTTGTGGAACAGATGTGACATTGTGTATTTGAATACAAAGTGTGTGTTTGTGTGTTTTTTGGAGTGTGTGAGGGTTGGAGCGGGGGGTGGGAGGGTGGTGGTCTCATGTGGTCCCTGGTTTCTTCTAAGACTTGATGTGAAGGCAACACTCGTGGCTGGTTTCATGTGACGGAGCATCGGTGGAGTTGGAGTAGAACCTCAACCAGACTTGACACAGACAGACACAACTGACACATCGTCAGTGTCTGTTGTCACTGCTACAAAAACACACTCTGGTTTGGACCAGTCACAGAGTCTGGGGTTTGAATCCGTTCGTCTGACTGGACAAATGTTGTCAAGAACTTCCTCTTCACGTTTCTCTCTGACCTCCACCCCCGCTCCGCCTAATCACTACTTTCTCCCAGCTCCAGCCCCTCCCCACCTGTGGCCTGGGGTCCATGAGTGGCAGTTTCTTCCAACGTCTCTTACCCACACTGCCTCCACCCTCCCCCACGTGGTCTGTTACAGCCAGACCCTCCCCCACTCTCACCCTGTTAGCCTTGACTCAGGCTTGTTGCCTTTTCTCAGCTGCTCAGCTGAACGCTGGCTGCTGATTGGTTGTTGAGCCGGAGAAGGAAGCCACGGTCGTATTCAGAGTGACTCATTACCAGAACAATTACTGCCCTCCCCCTCCCTGGGGGACAGACAGGGAGAGAGAGACAGACACAGAGGGAGATAGAGAAAGTTGTCTTCAAATCTTTGGACGTGAACGTGACTTTTCTTCTGCAGTGTTTTATATTTACTGTTCAATCTGACAACAACTTCAACTTTCACTAGTTTCAACACAGAGAAACATTTTATTTTAATTCAGCGGAAGAATAAATGTCAGGGTGGAGTTAGACTCTGTGAAGGTGTAGTTGTCACTGGTATGAAAGTGCGATTGGATTCTGTAAAGGTGGAGTTGTAGACGGTAAAGGTGAATTTAAACTTGTAGTTGGAGTTTTTCAAAATTGAGCGGGGCTTTGTGGAGGTGTAGTTGGACCCTGTTGGACTCTGTGAGGGTGTAGTCACACACTGTTAAGGTGTAGTTAGAAGGAGTGAGGGTGGGGGTGAATCAAAATAAATGTATTTTTATGTAAGTATATATATATATATAGAGTATATATATACTTGGGGTGGAGAGAACCAGAGGTCTACTCTTTTCTCACTTGTTCAACAGAGTAACAATTGTACAACAGAAATATTCCCAGGTACTGTACAGTCAGACACCGGTCCAACAGTCAGATGCTGGTCCAACAGTGGGACACTGGTGAAACAGTAAGACACCAGTGGAACAATTAGACACTGGTGGAACAGTCAGACACCGGTTGAACAATCAGACACAGGTTGAATGGTCAGACTCTGGTGGAACAGTCGGACATTGGTGGAACAGTCAGACACCTGTGGAACAGTCAGTAACCGGTGAAATAGTCAGATACTGGTTGAACAGTAAGACACCAGTGGAACAATTAGACACTGGTGGAACATTCATACGCTGGTGGAACAGTCAGACACTGGTGGAACAGTCAGACATCAGCCGAACAGTCAGACGCTGGTGGAACAGTCAGACACCGGTTAAACAATCAGACACAGATTGGACAGTCAGACACTGGTGGAACAGTCAGACACTGGTGGAACAGTCAGACACTGGTTAAACAATCAGACACTGGTGGAACAGTCAGACACTGGTGGAACAGTCAGACACTGGTGGAACAGTCAGACACTGGTTAAACAATCAGACACTGGTGGAACAGTCAGACACTGGTGGAACAGTCAGACACCTGTGGAACAGTCAGTAACCGGTGAAATAGTCAGACACTGGTGGAACAGTCAGACACTGGTTAAACAATCAGACACTGGTGGAACAGTCAGACACTGGTGGAACAGTCAGACACTGGTGGAACAGTCAGTCACTGGTGTGTGTCTTACTGGCATCACAACCTAAACAAATGTTGTTTGTGTTGTGATGTGTTTGGACTCACAGTCTGGGTGAGTTACCCAACACCTGGGAGTGGCTGTACAACGTCACAGAACAACAGGCGCTGCTGCTGCTGCTGCTGCTGCTGCTCAACTTCCCCCAACTATAACTGCTCTGACTCTATTCTGTTCATTTGCAAGTGAAGGCAGGAGGTCATTGTCCTGAAGTGGGCTATCAGGAGATATGTGCATCTACACACACACACACACACACACACACACACACACACACACACACATCCAGCTGCAGCCAGTGTGGCCCAGAATAGCACACAGACCACATTCCTCTGGCTGAGCCAACAACACAACAGGTCACATGACCTCTCAGCAATCTCAGTCACTTTACCAGTGTAGGTACACACACGTAGAGATCAACTCATACCAACACACACACACACACAAACACACACACACACACGGAACAACAACAATGAAAACACTCTGTTCTACTGTGATCAATCGATTCCATTTTCTCGTCTCTTCTGATTTCTCCTCTTCCTTTGTGACATTATGAACCTTCAGAGTCTTCACCGTCTCATCTAAAGTATTTAAGCTATGGTTTCATAAAAACTCTTGACAACAGACATCATTGTCCGACGCAACAGTTAAGAATAGAAACAATAAATACCAGAGTCTGACCTGTAGTGGGCGTATGGATCACAAGGAACCAGGAAGTAAAATAAACAATAATAATTCAAAACAACAGTTGAACTGTGAAGTGTTGTCAACAGGTCGACTTCCAGTCCCATCGACCTGACCTACATATATGTGCAGATAATAATGAGTTTCCTTTTTTTCCACACTTTCCAAACGTTGTCTCTTAAAATGATCAGTTAATATTAACCCACAATATTAGTCTTATTACATGATATCAGTCTGATCCACGTGGTTTTTCCCCTGATAATGAAAATGTTGCCAAATCTATGGAATCCAACATAGAGTTCGAAGACATTGAGCTCAGTTCTGGGGGTTGGACGGTGGAACATCTCAACCGACCAATAGATGTTAATACTGGTCCAGTCCAGAGGTCTGGACCGGGAGGTGTTTTTCTTCTTCTTCACTCAGACCCGTTCCGTCTGAACAACATATCAGTGACAACATGATTTTCCTACAGTGTGTGTAGGAGCGGTGACACATCAGTGCAACCTGACGGCACAAACACGTCGACGTGACTCAGTAGAACAAACACGTGAGTCACTGATGTCACAGCTTCATTGAATATTCATGTCCATATATATTCACACTGTACATCAACAAATACAGTCAGACTCAGGGGTGAAGGGTCTCCACCTTTTCATCAAATAATCAAACAGAAACAAACACTTTCTATCTTCACTATTTTATCCTGCAGAGTAAAACCCTGCTCTCAAACCAGAAATGCACGCTCTGCCTTGTTTATCTACTGTGTTTGAGCTGCAGAAGCTACACCAGGTGATGGAGGATGGTCTGAGTGGAGGAAGAACTCCGATCTTAATCCAGGAACCAACCAGTCCACTGGTCTCCACCATGTTTACACCACCTCAACTACCACCAAGTTGGTGGAACTAACTACACAACAGTTGCAACATTGGTCTTTCCTTTCAAAGGTTGCTGGTTTAAATCCCATAGAGTGACTCTGTCAATTTAGAAAACTTCAGTGAGATATAAACACAAAAACAGAAATAATAGTTACGCCATATATAAAATATTTTCTTTAGTTCTATTACATTAAAATTATATTAAAGATTTATTTTAGAGGTAATAATAGAACAAAAGTACTTTCTTGATCCCAGACTGGGAAACAGAATTGTATTTTCCTCTTTCCTTAATTTTCCACAGAATATTCCTGAGGGTTTTAGAAAGTTTTGTTGAAAAAGAGAAGAAAAAAAGAGGCACAAATTATGTTAAATAAGTGCAGAAATATATGTATGTAAACAGTGAATGTACTATGTATAAGAAACTGAAGAATAGTAAAAAATATATACATACATATAAACAAGTATATGTACATATATATCATTTTTCCTATTTATTTCTGTCCATATATTTTCTACCAACAGAGAAGATAAACAATTATTTTTCCTTGATTTGTTTGTATGATTTTCTGAAGGAACAACAGAACAACAACAACCACCCTGCGGGGGTCCCCGTCCCCACCTCGTCCCTCCTCTGGTCTTTCTACGCCCCTGGTCAGTGATATTAAAGCGGGGCCAATGGGAACAAAGGAGAGGAATGAGCTAGGCCCCGCCCCTCCCAGGCTGCCTGCCTCTCAGCGTTTTGCATGTACATAATCCCTGAGTTGACCCAGAAAAAGGCAGTCGTTGCAGGATCTGATGCTGCAGTCTTCCTCCTCCTCCTCCTCCACCTCCTCTTCTTCTTCTTCTCCTCCTCCTCGGTCTTCGTCTTTGTGCAGGAAGCTGTCCGAGCACCGAGCATGAAGCCTGACCCTGAAGGACTGTCACAATAAGCAGAGGACGGACTTTCACTGATGTAAAAGGACAAAAAGGGAAAAGGACGGAGCTGAGAACAGACGCGCAACCGACGGAGAGGACAAGGGTGAGTGATGTCGTGTGTTTGCCGGAGGGGGGCGGCGGTGTCGGTGTTGATCTCAGCTGTTGTTGCCGGAGCTTCATTGTCTCCCTCCCCGTGGTGGAAGGCACGGAGCGGGGACGAAGAAAGGAGAACATCCGGGACACTGGCCGTGTGTGTTCCATGTTCTCGGGCTGAGGTTCTGCTGCAGGATGTCACCGCGTTCTTTGTTGCAACGTGCGCGGACGTGCGCGGCGGAGCTGGATGATGGACGCGGGTCTCACCGTCGTCTGCTCCGGGGACACCGACCCAAACAATGAGCGTCCGAGGCCGGCCCTGCAGGAGGGGGGAGACGGTCAGAGCTGAGCGGGTGTCACGGTGCGGTGTCGGTGTCGGTGTCGGCCCGGTTCGGTCTCACTGTGGGCCTGCAGCCCAATCAGATCAGGGCTCTTTGTTTAAGTACGGAGAGAAGTACAAGTGCAGCAGCATCCGCACACAGCAGCCCGGCCGTATTATCTGTAATAACCAGTGAATCCGGCCCAGAGTGGTGTTGTCCTGTCCTGTCCTGTCCAGTCTCACCTCCACCTCCACCTCCACCCTGTCGTCGGATCAGTGTGAACAGATTAACGCCTGTTCCACTCTGGTTGTTTGCATTCAGTTTTTTTCTGGCATTTTGCGTCATTGTCAGAGCAGCTGACCCAGTTTGGTGGCTCTGATCTGATCTGCTCTGACTGAACAATTAAAGTTTTCTAATTCGTAATGAAGTCAAAACCACAACTGACTCAGAATCTTGGAAACATGTCATTAAACAAACCCTGAAAATCTGGATAAAGACGATGTACATTTGTTAAGACTCTGATGGTGGAACTATATCATGGGTTTATTAGTTACTGTTTAGTCTGGTATTTATCTCCAGTTCTTATGTAGGCCAAGTTCCATCGGCCTAGTCCACGTTTCTGTGGACCAGCTGTGGCCCGTGAGCTCTATGTTTGTCACAGTCGATTTGGTAAATCATTGTAGACGGTTGTTTTCGAGACGCTGTTTTCGAGGACGTCTGATGGTAAATTCTACTGGTACATTGTCCAAACACTCTATTGTCTGGTACTGACACCCGACCAACGCTGTTTGCTCCAAAACCAAGGTGAACGTGTCAGAACCCGACTTCCTGATTCTAGTAAATTTGCCAAAACCCAGTCTCAAAGATCAACGTTCTGGTTTTAATTCTTGACGTTTCTCGGACATAACAAACACTACAGTCCAGCTAATGACCGATGCTAACACCATAGCATCCATAACATCTGTGTGGTTGACCCAGCAGCATCACTGACCGGTCTGGACCGGTCATACTGACCGTTAATGACAACAGTCACACTCATTAGGACAGAAGCTAAAAACAGCCAATGTATAAATGTGTCAGTGACTACAGTGACCACAGACAGTGTTGATCAGGTCAGTACTGACCTTTCGATGGTTCTGTGGTTGAAAGGTTGACCGGTTGATCAACTATTGTTCAATTCCCACTGAGAACAAACATTTTCCTCTCGTGTTCGTTTGGTGAAATGATGTCAAGGAGCCTTTTAGTCCAACTGGTGTGATGTCTCTGTGACATTGACGTCAGCCATGTTGTTTTTATTTTGCAGCCACTGATCCCTGGTCAGTGTTGTATAGAATACTACGATGTTGTATGTACTATAGAGTACTATAGAGTACTATAGATGTATTATTTAGGGGGGCGTTTTACAGCTTCTGTTGTTGTTGTGATTGTTGATATTTTGACAGTCAGATGAGATGAATTGTCCATCGTGGGACTTTGTTGACAAACATGATCATTGGACAAGACACTGTGTTGGTAGAACCAAAGGTTCTAGTGACCACTGAGAGGTTTCTAACCACCAGACAACGTCTTCACTGGACGACCTTTGTTTACGGCAGCAGATCACAGTTTGTTGGCATAAACAAAGGCTGATCACAGTTCAAATCACAATGGGAAGTGTTGTTTTTTTGGACCTTTAGTTATTTTTGGCATTTACTGCCTGTAAGTAAACATGTTCTGACATGTGGACCAGTCACAGATCCTCCACATCCTGATCATCTATCCATCAATTCAACCTGGAGAAGGAAGTTTAGGTCACGGTGTAAAACAGATTCATGGTAAGAGCAGAGGCTGTTTTTGTGCAGTGTGCTGTCTCACCACTAGTGGTCGCCATTGTTAATCACCAGAACCAATAGAAGTTGAAAAATAAGGCCTGGAGTAACGTAGTTGATGACACCAATCTGTTAAAGATCTGTGTATCTTCTCCATCTTCTGTTCCTGATCATTCTGCATCAAACACTAGTTTCTCTCAAAAGGTTCTTGGTTTGATTCTCGAGTTTTGTTTTTATTCATCCATCCGTCCGTCCACTCATCATGTAAACACTGCAAAGTCATTACAACATAGACTGTAATAGAAGAAGTAGTTGGTGGTTGAAAACCTCTCTGGTTTTCAACCAGAGTCACCAGTAATGGAGTCATTACAGAGTTTTTCTGTTGTGTTGGTGTTGACCTTGGTTGGTCCAAACAGTCAGTGATGGGTTGTTCTTCTAAACTAAAAGATTAGTCCTGGTTCTTCTTGGTCCATGTTTTCACTGATGCAACTACTAACTGCATTTCCTCCTCTGACAGGCAGGGGGCACATGGCTGAACATCTCATGATCCCGATGAACCACGGATCAGCAGGGCCCGGCCTCCACGGGTACAGGATGGGCATGAACGGTGGTCTGCAGGCGGGTCACCAGCAACATGCCAACCAGCAGGGCATGAGGCCGATGCCCGGTGGTCAGATGATGCATTACAGCGGAGCCCAGGCCAACATGGAGCCCAACATGAGGCAGCGGCAGGGCATGGTCGGCCCGCCCATGAACGGACAGCTGAACGGGGCGCAGATGGGTCACCACCAGATGACCACAGGCAACATGATGTTCAACGGCCAACTCCAGCAGCAGCACCATCCTCAGCAGCAGCAGCATCATCATCCGCAGCAGCAGCACCACCCGCAGCAGCAGCAGCACCACCCGCAGCAGCAGCATCACATGCATGCGCAGCAGCACCAGCAGCAGGCCCAGCACTCCCAGCAGCAGCAGCAGCAGCAGCAGTTCATGAACGGAGGCCTTACGTCCCAGCAACTCATGGCCAGCATGCAGCTGCAAAAACTCAACACGCAGTACCACGGACATCCACTGGGGCCTATTGGTGGAAACCATTTGGGTTCTGCAAACCAGTACCGTATGAACCCTGCTCAGCTGGCTAACATGCAGCACATGGCCGGACCGGCGCTGGCCTTAAACGGCATGGACGCCGACATGATCGACGAGGAGGTCCTCACCTCCTTGGTCATGGAGCTGGGCTTGGACCGAGTCCAGGAGCTGCCAGAACTTTTCCTGGGCCAGAATGAGTTTGACTTCATTTCAGACTTTGTCAGCAAACAGCAGCCGAGCACCGTCAGCTGTTGAGAGGACCTCACGTCGTTGCCGTTGTCGGATAAAGGTGCTCAGTACGATTGGTGGAACCTTCTCTTCTCTGTACCAGTGAAACTAGAAGTTCCAGCACAGGGGGCTAACAGGAGAACCTCGGATCTCCTTCTATCCACTGATTTTTTTTTTTTTTCTTCCCCCCAAGGAAATGAATGTAGTAAATGATGATTTAAAGCCACTCTGAACAATTCTATGACACTGTGTAGCTCCTACACCTGGACAGTTCACTGGTAAAAGCTGTTTCTATTTATTCCTCTGTAAAAAGAAAGTAACTGTACAGAAACCACGCCCCCTGCAGGAGGTGGCAAGGCCGACGGCCGCGGCTCCGGCGCCACGAGGGTCCTGGCGGGGCCCGTCACGTGAGAAGCGTCCATCGCAGTGTAATCTGATTGTTTTGTTTGTTTGTTTTTTAACAGAATGATTGACTTTGGAGTAAACGCTGCCTTTTAGTCGTCGTCCTCTCAGAAGAACCTCCTGTTGTTCTGTACCACGCTGTAAACCATGTCCACACTGTCTGTGTTCTACTGGAGAACGTAGAACCGCCTTAATCACGCAGAGTCTAATTTATTGGTTGTTTATTATGTTGTCCCCTTCTCTGTGGTCAAGGTGGGTGGGGTCCTGTTGGGTGAGGGGAGGGCTGATGAATAAAGATGGCCTGGTTAGAAATGTCACATGGTTTTTTTTTTATTTTTTATTGACACCTTTTCTCCAGAGCAGCAGTGGAGTTGGGGTGAGGACAGGATGAGGGTGGTGTTCTTCAGGGTCAGTGTGAAGGTGGTGATGGGGTCTTCTCCCCTCTTCTCACCCTGGTGTGAAGTTAAAACAATCACTTCTGACTCTTGTTTAACTCTGGGTCGAGTTTGCATTTCACCTGCACCAGGTGAGTCCTGGTCCTGGTCCTGGATCATTTGAATGGACACTTTGTCCCCTACAGAGACATAGAGTCGTAGAGGAAATCATCAGACCAGCCTTGTGTTCCTCATTTCATGGTTCATTACATTACAAGGCCTGGGACAGAAGGTCCATCACCTGAGGAGACAGGAAGACAGTAAAGGCACTGTCCTTGGTAGGACATTATTGAAGCTATTGATGGAGGAACTGAAGAGTTTTCAGTTTCTATCCAGAAGACCATGGAAGATGGACAGATCTTCTGTCTCTTCAGGGGTTTCCACTGTGAATCCTCCTTTTCCAGCTCCACATCTTCTACTCTGACTCCAACTACCTCCATGTCCTCCCTCACTGCTTCCATCAATCTCCTCTTTGTCTCCTACCTGGTAGCTCCATCTCTAGGATCATTCTT